>JASXSY010002078.1:0-215158 GCA_034509805.1 Sipha maydis
ATTGAAACCTCCAATGCACACTGGGTACCTATCACAACAATTACATTTATTGTTTTCAATGATATGAAAATCAAGTGTGCAATAAATCATTAATATGTTTGAAACGCGTTATTCTACAACTAAATTTTCGCACAATATTTAAATATAATTTCGAACGACTGTCAAATGTTAATTAAGAGTTTCGTGTTTTTTTTTTTTTTTGTTTATTTGTGAAATCGAGTATTGTTCAGCATGAGAATTGAATGTCGAATTAGCTACTGCTATTGCTTCTGAAAATCCACCAATAGTAACAAAAAAAATCATTATCGGAACAGCTGTCATTGCAATGACCACTGCTACAGGGGATTGTTTAGCAAAAGTTTGGAACCCTATCGGGATAGCCGCTTATACCATTAGAAGTGTATATGGGATTGCAGTTTCTATTGTCAGTCCAATAATCATCGTCCCAGATCAGCGATACGTTAAACGTTCTCCAGATGAGTATAGAGGCAGAGCCATTCGACTAATATCATTGATACCAGAAAGTAAGATAAATAAAACTAATAAATTTGATGTAATAAATCATTTAAATAGTTACAGTGCAGCGCAATTCATTTATCCAACCAGAAGAAAACTAGTAGGTGGAGATCGATGTTCCGATGGATTGGTAAACGGAAATGTAGCAAATTAATATAAAAGAACTTGAACTCAAGTATTAGGAAATGATACAAAGAAATTTTTTAATAATTTTTAACAAAGCGGATTAAGATATATTTTTAGTGATTAAAAAAATTGCTATTATAAATATAAAATTATTAATTTTTTTAGCGGTTGACCTATTATAATATATTAAAATGAATTTTT
The DNA here is from genome assembly GCA_034509805.1 of Sipha maydis. Taxonomy (NCBI): domain Eukaryota; kingdom Metazoa; phylum Arthropoda; class Insecta; order Hemiptera; family Aphididae; genus Sipha; species Sipha maydis. The sequence continues at coordinate 844 of JASXSY010002078.1, forward strand.
TGTTAGTATAGATTTCAGTGTTAAAAAATATAGAAAATGTATTATTATTTTATTTTCTGCCACCCTTTAATCCGCCACTATCCGTAAACTATAACTGTAATTATATTTATTTATGGGTACCAACGGTTGTTGCTTAACCACATGGCTCATATTGGTTATTTCAATAAAACAAAACTAATAATAATATTTTAGATGCGCCACGAATTATTGATTCTCATAAAACTCTGTAAAACATTTACAACATTATTAAGTATAGTAATTTATATAAACACAGTATTACTTTTATTAAAATAGAAGTATGATTAGTGATCATATGTTATATAATGATGCCGCACGAAAGCGATTAATATTTAAGGTATGAAGTTCAAGGTACTTTATATTTCTAATTTTATATTAATTTATTTTTTTTTTTATTATTATTATTTTTTTTTTTTCTGTAAACAATTTAATACAAAATTCGTTGTTTATTTAATCACTAGTTAATTTTTTTTTCAAAATTCGCTACTTTAAAAATAACTTAAAATTTGTTACTCAAGGGTATTTGCACCCCGTTTAATATGACTCTGCATGTATAACATTGGCTTAATAATCGATTAATATAAAAATTATCTGATAATTACTATATACATTATATGGTAAAATATACAATATTATTATTAGGTATGTATTTATTTGTTGATATATTTATGTTATAGTAGATTACGGGTTTATGAAGTTATTGCATGCGTACAATATTTATTATTTACCATCAATATTTTCTTCATCTATCTGGTAGATGAATAAAATATTGAGAAACATAGATTCTATCATAAATATTTTTGCTAGTGATTTTATTGTAAAAATCCAAATCAGGATTCGTGAGCAAACAATTTCACCTGTGTATTCAGTTTTAATAATGCATAAATCTTATTGTTTGTTTAACACTTTAATAACATTACATTACACATCGTTTTACTGTAGAAAAAAACACTTGTATTAATATGTATAAAAAAAATTATACAATATATAGTAGATAGATTGATACCCAAGCATAGTAAACTAAAAACAATCAATTATTTTAGTTTATTTTTTATTATAGGTAAAATAATGATTGTTGAAGAAAAAATATCTAAATATATCATACGAATATAGTACCTTTGAGAATGGAAAATTTAAACTAATAGTTGATCTATTTCAAGGTTATAATTAAACAATTATGAAAATATTTTTATCACATAAACATAAATATTAACCAACGAAATAATATATTTTATGGGTTTATTTACCTATTTACTAAAGAACCAACTAATGAATAAATAGGCTCATTATTATATGAACGTGGATGCCTGCTAGCGCTTTGTAAATTATGCTAATAGTTCAAGAAATAAAAACCAACTATTTTAAAAACGAATTTTTGTTAGATTTGTCCTAATTATTTCAATAAAACCGGATGTACGATGATTATTAAAAATAAATAGTTACATTTTTGTAGGGAGGAAGCTATAAGTTTTTATAATGATTTTTTTTATGTTATATACAATATATATTATCGATACAATAATAAGCATTTGTGATAAATGTATGTAACAGTTTGCACGGAATAAAAATAAATTATAGTGAAGAATAATGGAGTATTTCCGGTGGGGGATCATGGGTCTCAACCCTCCCCAGAATAAAATAAGGTTACAGTTTAGCAATTTTATCAATAATAAAAACTATTTAATAACAACTGAAGAAATTATTGATGAAATGGCAAAAATAAAAATAAAAACATTTAGCTTTTTCATTATAAATAACTCTTAGTTTATATTTATAACAATAAAATAATTTAATTATTAATTCATATCATATATGTATTTTATAATAAATTATAAAATCGCTTATTTCTTAGAATAATTATTTACAGCCCCCACAAAAAATTTGAAAATACGTCACCAGTGAAGAAGGAAGGTAGAAGCCACCCAATTATGACTCTATCTATACTCAATTATTATCATTATTATTATTATTATTATTATTATTATTATTATTATTATTATTATTATTATTATTATTATTATTATTATTATTATTATTATTATTATTATTATTGTTATTATTGTAATAGTATACAAATTCTCAAAACCATTGATTTTATTCAATTTGTAACATGTTTTATATAACATTTACCTACTATATAAATTAAACTAGAAAATATGTGATATCTATGCATCTACAGAATTTAATTTTAAAATTATGAATTTAAAGGTGAGGTGAAAAAAATTCAAAAATAACTCTAATGTTAAATATAGTGAATGGAAAATTAAAACATAATCATAATCCATAATAATTTATCACATATGAAGCACAATGTAAGTGAGTATTTTATTACCAACGATTGTTTTCCAACATGATTTTTTGGGTAGGAATTGTTCGTGTCAACCATGGTTTGTATTATATAATATTGACTGATCATTGAAAAATTTTATGATTAAAGATCAAAATTAAAATGAAGTTCATGGAAACGGACAAAGCCCCCTACTTTTTTTGTAATAATGATGAATAAATGGTATTAATAAAATTGGTGTATATTATACACTGTATAAACAATTATATTATTAAGAATACATTACTAGAGGTATACATATGTCCATTTAGTGATAATTAGGGCAGAGGACTTATAACTCTAAAAATCACCAAATATGCACTTGAATAATACAAAAAATGCATTAAAAATATGCTCTTAAAAATATAAAATATGCATTTTAGAATGAATATTTTTGAACAAAAAATAAAAATTTTTCTTTACAGTTAATTATTTGAATTACGCAGCCGACAGGTATCCCTATGGCCCGTATCGGTATTTGAGGTCCGTTTCGTCGGCACTGCCACTTTCAAATCTTAATACCAAAACTTGATAGTATTTTGTACATAATTTTGTACAATTTTGTACAACCAAAATAAAATTTTGAACAACCTCCCAAACACAAGAAAAACCGATTTCGCCATCCGCGTGCTGTGGTATAATGTGTATTGCTTTAGGTAAAAGTATTTGCCGCTAAATATAGCAATTTATTTAGCTTAAAAAATATGTACAATATTAATTAATTTTATAAAATATATTTTAAACCTTTTAGTTATTAAAATTAAAACCTATAAATATAACCTCTATATACAGTAACCTATAACCTAACCTATATATAGTAACCTATAAATACATATCACATATACAATTTATAGAGTATAAATTATAACCTCTACATTATTTTGAATTGGTTTTGGCTGACTGATACTATCTTTTAGATCATCGTAAACTTCCCAATAATTATTTTTTCTACATGTAAATGCCTTGTAGTGACCGCTTGCGACTCTGAGTCCTGTTCGTAAACCGCTATTAAATATAATAGTTCCCCTCAGGTAATAGGTATATCCATTCAGAATTAATGTCTTTGGTATGTCATCCAATTTTTACATTATTTCTCTTGCACAATTTTAGTGTACTTAATTTATTATATTAATATCAGGAATACTTGTTAATACTTCAAGTTCTATAGGTACAAAAAATAATTAAATGATTATATATAAGCATCATATATCGATAAAATTATGTTTGGAATATAAACCAACTCAATCAAAACATTTTGTTTAACATTTACTGTAATGTTTCTTACAGAGTTACAATAATTACATATGGTAGATTATTTTTGTAAACAACCATTTTAGGTGCTCTAACACCACATTTTAACCATCGTTTTAACGAGATGCATATACTCAAGGTATCAGTGGCGCCGAAGTTTGTAAAATGTGGTCGGGCAATTTCAAAACTTCGCGGCCTCAACAGGGGCGTATACAAGGAGGGGCGATAGGGGCAATCGCCCCCCCTGGACATTGTTGAATGTATTTACAATAATTAATGTTATGGGTTATGAAAGTGGGTAAAAATTAGAAGTTTAAGCAAGCAAAACGATCGAAAAATTTTGATCCGCCAATGTATTTATAATCTGTACACTGTCGTTATGTACAAATTTTTTTATAAGAACCTATGATTTGAGTTCAAATTTCGCCCCCCCCCCCCCCCGGAAGAAGAGCTGAATACGCCCCTGGGCCTCAATATCTTAAATATTTTCATAACGCTATACATTTACTTATAACACAATTATGATGTGAGTATAATTTTTTACGTACCACATTTTGACGTACCAGCCACATTTTGAACTACCAGTCATATTTTTCAAAAAAGAGGTCGGGCAACGGCCCGACCTTAACATGGACTTCAGCGCCACTGCAAGGTATCGTGGTTTTCAGATATCATCGATACAACCGTGAATGATCTATCAATTTCCATTACACCTTCGTAAAGAAATAAATGGTTACTCTGATTATTTTCTGGTCTTTAAATTTTTCTACAGCATCCACCAGTAGCATCAAATGATATACATGGGAAACTTATTTTCGAATACAATTCTTTGTAATAAAAATTAAACAATACTATAATTATAATTATTTCAGTAGACAGCAAAAGTGGCAAATATATTTATATCATAATCAGTTTCCACAGTATGAATCACACTATTCGACTGTCAAACACAATATTAATTTTCAATTTCATCCATAAATAATACAACGTACATGTACAAACCAGATCTTGGGATTTTTCTATTTTTACTTATTGTTATTTGCATTTAGCCACCATATGCCATAGACAGGTATGGTACGGAGGAAAGTAAACCTGTTCTTAACTCAGATTATTGATACTATTTGATTATTATTAACTTATTATCAGCTATCACTTTATTTTGGTTAAACAGTAGTACTGTATAGTATTTTGGCTATGAGCACAATAGAAAATTTGACTGCACTAGTAAAACACGTAGTTCCAATATTAGATACGTTATTCCAGCAAACTAATAAAAAAAATGAGTTTAATAGTGTTTGGGTAGATGCACAAAATTGTACTTTAGTTGTACGAAATTATACAAAATAATGTACATAAAACTGTATAAATTAAATTTTGATAAGATAATAATTGACCATTGGGGAAACGTTTCCTCATCACGTGTATGAGAAAATCGGTTTTTCTCGTGTTTGGGAGGTTGTACAAAATTTTATTTTGGTTGTACAAAATTGTACAAAATACTATCAAGTTTTGGTATTAAGATTCGAAAGTGGCAGTGCTGGCGAAATAGACCGGGTATTTTGTACTTATCTGTCTATAAAAATAATAAATAATCTGACAATCAATTTAATCGGTAACTTTCGAAAGTCGAAACGTATTTCTAAGAAAAACATGAGTCTGGGATAAGTCAATAAACATATTAATATTATGATCAAAATTTAAAATAATTTTAAATTCAACGTTAATTTGATTGTATAAATAAATAAATAAAAACGTCGATGAAAAAATTGATAAAATGATAAGTTATTTAAAATATGCATTTAAAAGTATAATATGGAAGAAATATGCCATAAAAACCAAAAAAAAACAGCAAAATATGCATTTATATATGCAATAAAATTTCAAAACTAGCTTTGTGGAAGCATGAAACGTATTTATTTCGCACTTGTGACTGTGTAAAAAAATATGCAAATGCTATAAGTCCACTGCCCTAGTGATAATTAAATAGATTCTGTAACGGAGTTGCATTGAGAATGAAAAAATCAATTTGTTTTAATTAAGAATCACCATAAAATGTTTGCCATCCACTTAAACATTTCAGCGGATTCCCCCCCCCCCCCTAACCATACTTTAAATACAGCCCAGAATGGACATTTTCGATATTGATACAATGATTAGACTATACAAAAAATAGTTTCCTTTTTAGACATATTTGATAATAGATAGGTATGTCTAAGATTTACAAAAAATATACCCTGCGATGTATTAGAAAATAATACTCAGGATTTCTTGCAAAGGAAATTCAAAATTTTTATATATTTCTTAGTTTAACGATATTTATCGTTATATATTTATAAGGTAATTTGTTAAATATAGATAGGTATTAGAAACGTAAAAAAAAGACACAGATTTTATTTTACTTTGTGATTTCGGTTTATAAAAAATTATTATTATTGCTTGAAATCATAATATGTTTTGTATTCATTGAAAAAATCATTAACGATGCTTCACTGAACTATTCAAACTTCGAATAATTATAGAATTTTTAATTATATTGGTAACAGTACTTACTCCATCTTACATATACGTACCCTTTGGAATTTGTATTATCACCATAGTCTAGTTATCATTTATCACACATTTTTGAGAATTCATTGAGAATTGATAAATTCACGTGTGTATCTGATGTGTTCATTTCAATAAAAATATTATAAGTAAATTATTTAAAATAATAAGTCATAGTAGAAATTACTAAATTACAAACAATAATTCAAGTAGCTATAACAATTCAAAAATCCGTTTATAAATAGCTGTTAGAATGTCTTCATCTGCAGTATCTAAAGGAACTTTTCATCCAGTGAGTTGTTATTTTTTTATTAACGATCTATTCCACAAAAAATATTTGTATTATTATATATTTATTACTATTACATGCATTTATTTTTTATTTTATTAATTTCCAATTATTATGTGTGTATAGGATTCTGATGTTCATATTACATTTGAAGACCAACAAAAGATAAATAAATTTGCCAGACTAAACGCTCGAGTTGAGGAATATAGAGATCAATTAAAAGCTAAATTAGTAAGTCAAGAAATTATTTATTTTGTTGTTGTTAGAATAGGACTTTAATGTTGTAACTTATGAACAAAAACTGTATTTTATAGAAATCAAAAGTTAATCTAGTTTTATATTTATATATGATATAAACAGTAAAATAATTTTAAATAATTAGATTAGAATATTTATCAATACATTGTATTTAAAAAGCATATATATAATTTATTCGCTTCCTATATATCCCTAATCCTACAATTTAAAATTATATGTTTATTTGTTTTTATTATTTATATTATTAAATTATTTAGGCTGTTTATATTTGAGGTAGATCGACATAATTTTATGTGTTAACCAATGATTAATTATTGTGTTTAAAACACAAAATTACTAAAATAGTTACCAAATAATTTTATACCATAAAAAATGCATTATTACTATATTATATATATATGTAATATAATAATTATTAAACGAGGACTGTAATTTCTATATATATAATTTTTTTTACCTAATTTGACCAACATTTAATAAATTGATTTAAATATGTTTAATATGCTGCATATGACATTATTTTAATCATTCATACTTACTTCTGTATGATAATAAAATATCTTAAATTTAAGATTTTAATTTATAATCTTAAATTATTTTTAGCCTATTTTATAATTCCTTTATAAAATCATTAACCAATTTAAAATTTAAAACAATAAGGATTAGATGCAATTTTAAATTTCATTGCACACGAATCCTTATTTAAAAATAAATAGTTTTAGAAACTCTAATTTTAGGATTTAATATACAAACCTAAAATGTTGGCTCTATGTACAGTATTTATTGCATAAAAACATATTGCCATAACATGAAACTATAATTCAAGTATAAATTATATGTTAATAATTAATATTTAGATTCTGTATCTAATTATTGTTGTGTCATTGATTAATATTATAAATATCAATAAGTAATAAGTTATTTTAATTATATTTCAAATATTCAAAATATCGTAAAATAATTTTGAAAAAATTACTTTTACTGTATTTAAGTTATTAAAACTACTTAAAATATTCTTATATAGTTATATTTGTGTCATTATTAAATATTTTTTTAAATAACTTTAGTCAATTTATCTTAGTTTTCTTTTATATTATCCTTTTTTTTTATTATGTAACCTAATCTTCAAATCCAATATCTGTATTTGCTAGTCATTGTTTATTCGTATAAATAATATAATAAAATACATTTATGTTTTTAATGATTCTATCAATTTAAATAAAAATAAATATTATTTTATTTTCTTAGGCAATATTAAAAAATCTAGAAGATGCATCTGAAGAGTTAATGTTATTAGATGAAGATGATTGTCCAAATCTTCCATATCTTTCTGGAGAAAATTTTGTATATTATAATCTAGAAACAGCACAGGTATAATATAATTTTGAGTGTTAAGATTATTAACTAAAATTATTTTTGTTTGCCTAGAATAATTTGGAAGAATTTAAAAAAAATATTGAAAAAGAGATGAAGGATATTGAATCAAAAATTAAAGAAACCACATCTACAATGAGTGATCTGAAAACACATTTGTATGGTAAATTTGGCAATAATATCAATTTAGAAGCTGAAGATTAATTTTTTTTTTAAATATATTATAAAATATTAAACAATACTAATAATTTAACAATATAATATTCTTCAGAAAAAATTATATAAAAAAACAAAAACATTTTTAACCCAGCCTTAATTCATAATAATAAAAAAATACAAACTGTTTCAATATAACTATCAATACATTGTATACTTATTGTGTAAAATATAAAAACATTAATAATGTATAAACAATAATAAAAAAAAATAAAACAATTTTTAATTGCTTTTTAATATTACTAATTAGTTATGTATTTAAAAAAGTTACTTATGATACTGTAAGTCCAGTAAATTTTTATAAGATTCATTGGTTATTGCAAGTTTATTGGATATGTCAAATGATTAATATGTTTTTTTTTCCAATAATAAATTGTTTTTAATGTAGAGAAAAAAAAACAAAAAAAATATTGATAACTATAAAATGTATTCAATGTATTCATTTTTTATTAAAATTTGTCTTTTATCCATTTTTTTTTTTTTTTTGGATTAAAAAATGAAGAGATGAACAAATTATATGTTAGCGAAAATACCTCTTCCTCTTAAGCTCGTTAATGTAACAAGTCATCAACTACTTATGTATCATAACACAATATTGAACAATTTAACAAGAAATAGTTTTCCATTTATGATTTTGATCATATTATTTAATGACCATGATGTACTGACAAAAACAATGGTGTCACTGTTCCACATACTATGCATAGCAATTCAACAGAGTTAAAAGTATCACTGCCACCCCTAGAAGCTTTAATCATTAACTCAGGAAGTACATGAACTGTAGCCACGTACAAAAATGTACCTGCACTGAATAACATAGCAGCTCCAGTAGCATTCATAGATGATAATTTTTCTTTGCTTTCCTAAAATGTATTATATGTATTTGATTACAATTCGGCTATATCATGCAATAATATTAGTTGTTAATGTTTAATGTTAAATACCTGTCCTATACAAAAGAAAGTAAGTAAAGCACCAATTGGCGCTGCCATGGAGAATACTAACAGATGTTTACGTATTCTTTTTTTGTCAAGACCATGATGTATTAAGATGGTAACTAAACCAAAAGCAGCTGGTGCTTTATGTAACATAATTGCAATAAAAACAATCATTTCAACTTCAGTTTGAGTTGAAGCAGCAGCAGCTCCTAAAGCAATACCATCAGCAGCTGCATGGACTACAAGACCTAATGTAGCAGTCATGCTACCAGAATTTCGATTGGTAAATCCAGCTTCAACATCTAAATAAAAAATATTATAGTTTTCAACAACTTTAAATGATAATATGAGAATTAAATATTCTTAACTTTAGACATTAGATACTTGCCTTTGGTATATTTTGAAGATAGCTGATCAATTAATAACATTAGCGTAAATCCTAATACTAATGCCACTCCAATTATTGAATGAAAATTTACATGACTAAAATCCAATTCAACTGATATATTATCAGCAGCTAGAAATAAAAGTTATAATTAAATGATTAATGTATTAGTTATTGTTAAATATGAATGATTAAAATATGTTTCTGGTATTATCTGTTATCTTTTACCCACTGTTTTCAAAAACAATTGTCTCCATATTTATTTATAATTATTATAACAGCCTAAAGCTAAAATTAGTCTCAATCCTGTTGTAACAAGGATAGTAGTTGTTACGTGAACTTATAGCCTCACTTTGTGAGACTTGAGCTACAGGAGATTAGATAGTAGATAACAGAAAACACCTTAGGTTTCTTTATACTTTAAAACTTATACTAAGTATTCTCTAATTGAAATTGAAATTATTTTAAATAAAGCAACATTAACAAAGAATTTTCAGTAGATCCATAATCAATCAAATATTTTAATGCTACATATCATATTTTAGTATATTAATATATTAATTAAACTAAACAAACTTTTATGAGGTACAATAGTTGAATAGAGGGAATGAATTCCTTCAGGTATTATCACAGCTAATGCAGTACCGACTAGGAGACCAGCTCCAAATAATGATATAAGTTCCAATTTAGCCTATAAAAACAACAAATTATTACAGTAATGACTCGTGCACATATGGACTTACTTCAGACATGGGCATTGCTAATGGAACACTGCCTGCCAAGTAACTGGCCACCAACATCAAAATTGACAATAACATAAGAAATGCTGATTCGTCCATGATGACAGAGATGTAAAATTATAGTTTAAGGCAATAAAAAAAAAAAATTGTGTTGATGAGAATTTCGTTTATTCATGAGCATAACAGCTGCATGGATAGTGAATGGTGTGATTTCGTTTTCTCTTTTGAATCACAAAAAATATGTTTATCCATTTGATTATTAATTGTTTGACATACAACACAGTGCATTCACTGTTTGTACCGATCTACAAATAAAAGAGAAAAAAAATAATAATAAATTACTGAAAATATGAGGTCATGAGGAATTTGTAAACATAACGAACTGAAAGGTGCCTCGATTCTTTGATAGTTATTATTGTTGAAATCACCAACATAATATCAATGTAACTGCTATCTCGAGGTGCTGTTTTAGTTGTTGACACGTTGATAATAAAAATAAAAACTAACGGATAACAACCGTTTTCCCTGTAGGGATTGTATTGTTCTCTTACTGGCCAAACTGTGCCCAAGACGGTTTGCCATCATATACTCTGCCCTCTGTCTGACAATTATTACTTTGTTCTCACATTAAATGGCGTCGTTCGTCTACCCGTCCGTCCATCCATCGACCACCTACACACTCGCACGCACACTCACACATATGCGCTTGTCAGTCGCCATTTTCCTCGCGCGTACATTGCTCGGACGTGCGTGCGACATATTTTTTTTGTACCATAAACAATAACAAACAAAATGGCGTCGCCGGCAGATTACATGAAAACGGAAGACGATGACGATGATGTGAAACTGGTGGAGCATATACCTGTGGAGATGCCGTGTGAGATAGTCGAGACTACCGTAGTGGATCAAAACGGTCGCCAGATAATTATGGCGCCGGTGCAAGGGCTGACAAAGAACGACAACAGCACCATGATGCTGCAAGCAACGGGCCATCACCATCATCAGGATATGGAAGACGGTCCACTCACCTATGTCTATGAGAGTGTAGTACCCCAAGAGCTGTACGCAGAACCCGAGAGTCCGGGACCGTCCAGGTAACAACGACGGGCTGACCGTCTTATCACTGCATATTGGCATGATGTGGTTTGCGTTGAAACCGGTTGACTGTACGCTGTAGTTGTATATACAGATACACTTATACTATCTACTGAAACAACTTTTACTAGGGATAAAAATTAACATCTATAAATCACCTTTATTCTGGGAAGTTCCCTGACATGTACCAATTAATAATATTTATAATGTTAAAGTAATATCAATTTGATGAAATCATTCAATCAATTTATACAAAATAAATTATAATAACTCTGAATAGTGCAACTAAAAATGTTACATCTGTTTTGTGTTACTTAAGTATTTAATTATAACATTTATTTGATATGAAACATAAGTTTTCAGTTCAATTTTTTAATAATTTTTATAACTTATTTTTATTTAAAAAAATTAAGATATAGTTACAAATTGAAGAATTGACTAACTATTTTGTTGATTTTGATAAATAATGTAAATTCGAATATGATTATATAATTATATTTTGTTTTATAATAAACCACATATTAACTAATTTGCAACATAGTTAAATGAAAATTTGTCAATTTAGCATTACTTATGTAAAGCAATATTTTTTTCAATTTGAATCAACTATTTAATTATAATTTTATGTGAAAAAATAATATTACCTGTTTTATATGTCTTATACTCATAAATTATAATAAAATAAATTATTTATAATTACTGTATAATTTTGATAAATAAGAATTTTAGTGTATGGCATCGATTAAATGTTAATATAGTTATGTGTTAAATTAATTTAATATGTAATATTTAAAGCATTTTTATAGATTTTAATAATTGTTGTATAATACTTAGTTAACCTTTAATTTTATTAATGCAATGAAAACTATTATCTGCCTATATGTAAATTGGTTAATATTTTGTTATTCAATATTTTGCATTTTTATTATTTTTTTTTTTTTTAAGTGTTTACCAATATATGTTGTTTTTATTATTATAAATGTTGGTTTCCTTTTGTGTTTCATATACCTTTATTTCTAATACAGCTTAATGTTTTTATTAGGTTCAAAAAAGAAAATGCTGAAGATCATTTTTTAATGCAAACACTTCCATCACCACCTGAACCAATACCACTTGGTCGGCCAAGGAAATGGGAACAAAAGCAAGTACAAATCAGAACATTAGAAGGAGAATTTTCAGTAACTATGTGGGCCTCTGGCACAGATGATGGTAAACAAATATTATTTTTATAAATTTTATAAACAACATATTTTTCACAAAGTATCCTGTTATATTGGATCAAACCAGAGCTCAGAATTATAAAATTATTTCTTGCTATTCTAAGTTTATGTTGAATTTTATCATAGTAATAATTCTTGGAAATTCACAAGGCTCAAAGACTAAAGCAATTGCATAAAAAATCTGGAGAATTTTAGTTAGATAATACATATTTAATATTATATTATTTTTATTATTTTCTATTGATATTAGAATTTAACTTTCATACTTTGAATAGAAACTTTTCTATTAACCAAAAGCAATATTTGGAAATATTCATTATTATAACCAGTATAATTTTACTACAGTATTTAATTTGTTTATAACTGTTAACAACAATTATAAGTGTTATGACTTAGTCAAAACACAAATTTTTCTTGGAACTCTTTTGGGCTCATCAATAGTTTAATCAACATTTAATTTTTGAACGATATTGCTTTTTTTTGCAGACTTAATTTTACATTGCTCTCATTTCTGAATACTAATAAATATTGATGTTATAAATTATAATTATTTAAATTACTTTGTACATTTAGTTATTCGTTTTATGTAACTCTAATTTTCAAAAGATATTAAACTAAATGATTTTTGTTCTCGTGGACTGAGCAGTCTGTAAATTGTCCTTTATTCTAATAAAGAAATGGTAAAATAAAAAGAATATATTTTCAAACTTAGCCCAAATTACATGGATACTTAGTTTATTATTTGTATTCTGTTATTTTATTTCAATATGATTATAATAATATTAAAAATCATTTGATATAAAGTAAAATACATTTTAGAAGATGTTAGTAATCCTGAACCTGAACCAGATCCTGATTATGAAGAATATATGACTGAGCAGACTATTTCTGAAGAAATACCCCAAATTAATCTTAGTGATCCTAAACAACTTGCTGATTTTGCAAGGTATTTAGAGTTTAGTAACCATTTTTCATTTATTTAACTTAATTTAAATTAATTTAATAAATAATAAAATTTTATTATAATTTTAGACCCGGTCATAAGTCAAAAGTAAAAAAATCCTTCGGTTCTGAAGTTATAGACCGTACAATTGCTTGTCCAAACAAAAACTGCTCAAAAATGTTTCGTGACAACTCAGCAATGCGAAAACATTTGCATACTCATGGACCACGCGTTCATGTATGTGCAGAATGTGGTAAAGCATTTGTTGAGAGCTCAAAACTAAAACGTCATCAATTAGTACATACTGGAGAAAAGCCTTTTCAGGTTTATATTATATATTGTTTAGTTAAAGTTAATATTTTGTAGTTGTAATTGAATTACTAATTGAATATGTTACACTAGTGTACATTTGAAGGATGTGGTAAACGATTTTCATTGGACTTCAATCTTAGAACACATGTGAGGATACATACAGGTGACCGACCATATGTATGTCCATTTGACGCATGCAATAAAAAGTTTGCCCAATCAACTAATTTAAAATCTCACATATTAACACATGCGAAAGCAAAGTATGTTAAATAATGTTAGTATAAATATTATGTTACTTATTAACTTTTTATTAGCAGACATTTGTCACGACCAAGACCTAGTTCAAACCGATCAATAAACCAGGTACAAGATGATTTAAATCAGCAGTATGTTAATGTTGAAATACCTGAAGTTGATCATCAACATTTTATTGTGTATGCGGAGTAAACCTAAAATGAGCATTTAAGACAGTAAGTTAAAACATGTTGACTAATTATTATATTTATAATACTGGATGTTTCTCCAATATGAAATTATTTAATTTTCATAATTTAAACAAAACTATTTAGAATTCATATAAGGTATTATTTTACTTACATAAGGTTTTTTAATCCCAGATTACATTAATTTTTATAAACATATTTTTGTTCTTCGTCTGTTACTTTCTAAATTAATGGTGATATATTGTCCATTTCTGTTTTTATTTTTTTATTTAGATCATTTATTAACTAAGGTTTTTTTTGATTCCACATACATCTAAGATTTCGTTCAATAATTGTATAGTCTATAAGAATTTTATCAAATATGTTTCTTAATGAGACCATTAATTGATGTTTTAAATATAGAAGTTTTCATCAAATTGCATTAAACATTTATAACTGTAATGTTTCGGAAATGATGTTTCCAATCATTTTAATCAATTATTTTCAAAAAAATATAGTATATGTATTAATATGATGTTTTTTTATTTTGGCTCTTCCCTGTGTGTGTGTGTGTGTGTGTGTGGGCGCGCGCGTGTGTATTATATATAAAATATGTATTGTCATAAAAAAATGGATGTTTTATTCAGTTAATTTAAATAATTTACTTACTTTAAATAGAAGATAATTTTACCTTATAAATTTGTTTTGATAATTAATTTTTTTTTAAATATTTCAAATAAGGGTATGACTATTTGTATACTATATGTAAAATATTAACTGACCAATGGGAATGCATACTCTTACAATGTTTTCATTATGGAACTAAAATCTGATTTTTCCCAACCAAAATAATTAAAATTCAAATTAATTGAGATGAAAATGTTAACTCAGTTAATTTACTTTCACTGAAATTCACTTAGTTCATTGCAATGTTTTTAGTGAGTCAAATCCTAATTCAATGAGTTGTTATTACTATGTTTCATTTAAGATCATTATAAATCACCAATTTAGTGAACTATGGTTTAATTGACAACTCACGAGTCATGAACTTACAAAATGGTAAAATTCAGATAGAAACTGATAAGAACTAGGAAATAACACCACAAATATATAAATTATATATAAATATTCTTATCTGTGGGTAACACAGAATTATTGGGTCATTGAATTTTGACATAATGATTCAACTTATTCAGTTTACTTAAAAGAGTCGACTCTTTAAATCAACTCACTCACTCACTACCCATTCCTAGACATTTATAAAATACTTATCATTGTTATCAACAAGTTTATTTAAAAGTAATAATTTTGACTTTTTCAATAACAACTGTTAAATAATATTTTTTTATTGATATTGTCCTTTTATAAATTGTAATTTTATTTGCTTCATTAATTGGTGTTATTTATTTTCCAGGAGTAATATGTTGTTATGAATACATAACAGCATGACTGAAATCAAAACTTACTCTAAGCAAAATGTAATTGCTGAATTTTGTACATATCTACTCTTAGTATAAGTAAACTTAGACTTACCATCTAAATACCTTTATGTTAAAACATCTGAGATAAATTATTTGCTGTTTAAAATCCTTTTTTTTATTTTGTAAACTCATTACTCTTGTATGTTAATAATGAAATTTTACATTATTATAAATAATTTGAAGAAAAAAGTTATATAATATAGGTTTTTTTTCCCTATGTAAACAACTTTTTAGTTGTTCAATAAGACTGTGAAAATAATAGAGAGCAAATAATGTGAGGTTAAGTTAATTTCCTTTCTTTTTAAATCTTTAGGAATAAGACACATAACTTGTACCGCTTTTTCAGTGATCATGTTAGATAATCATTTATTCATTATTTATATGTATGTATGTATGTAATATATTTATTTTTTTTAATGTAAAGATAAATCGATATATTATATTTTATTATATGTATTGTGTATAATATATTTAAATTGTCTTTTTTATTATGTCTTTAAACATGACACTAATATATTTTAAGTATTATATTTATTTTTATTAATAATGACTATTTTCCGTTTTCTCATTATTAATTAAAAAGTTAAATTACATATTAATGAAAAATATAATAAAGGTGATAAAATCAAGTTTTTTTCTAGCTTATTAAAAGAGTAGATTACTAAATTAACAATCTTAAACCTGTTTCATTTTATCTAAATTATATTGAATTCTATACCTTAACTTATATTTCTGAGAGAAATTAGTACATATTTTTAATTTGTGTTTTATTTGGGTATTTTGATTAATAATTTACAGTCTACAGCATCATAAAACATAAGACATTGAAGCATCCAAAACTACAATTTTAAAGCGTAGTATAGTTAGAACTATGTAAAAGTGACTACACATGGGTAGTCAAATGGATTTGAAACTGTTAAACTATAGGACATATTGAATTTTAAATAATTTTTGCACATTAAAAAGTAGGACCAGTATACAAAATATTTTGGGCATACATTTTATTTGAAAAATAAGTTGTATATTTAATATATTATAAACAATTGTTCTTTATTATAATATAGGCAAGTTAATTATCAAATGTTTACTCTTGAGATCACTACCTTACTACCAAGGAAAGTTTTAAGTTCTTGATTTAAATATTATTAAAAAGAAATTAGGTGTTATCTGTTACTTGTAAAGTGAAATTTTGAAAAATATTTCATACCATTTTCTGTGTGTTTTAAAAATACTTAAAAAAAATGTTTGAACATTTTTTTTAAATGCTCAAGAATTTGTCTTATTCTTGTTTTTTAAAATTGGAAATATCAATCAAATTAATAACTGTTTTGATAATGGTTGGTTAATAGTTAGATACGTTAATCAACCGGCAACAATTTTTAAATTAGTTTCCTATTTTTATAATTATTGCAACCGGGTGAATGATGACTATTGCATATTGTTTAATTTTTATTTATTTTAACCAGAAATATTCTTTGACAAGTATATTTTTGGAACACCTTACTTAACTCGAATATTTTTAACATGTATACGAGTACAATCCGCATGTACGTATATTATGCAGAAGTACAGCTAGTAGTTTGCTTAATTAGCGTAATACAACTAAAAATTCACACATTTCCCTGGTCGGGACGGGTTTTTCTATTATTTTTATTTTGTGTTCCACGAGACACATGTTCGAAGCGATGAAAGAGTAAAAGGTGTAACGCAGCAGCTGCTCTTCGCGTCAAAATAAAACCCGCGAAAACGGAACAAAAGACTATCGTGGACGCCACGCAGTGGTAGTTATACGTCAAGTTAAAAGTTAAGCTGAACGCGTGGAAAAACTAAACGTTACATCTTAGGGTTCGTTCCAATTTTAAACGCGATCGTTCTTGCACATATATGCCCGTAAGAGTTAAATAAGTTCAGAAACCTTCGGGGTTTTACATGCGTGTCCCACATCGATTCTACCATACGGTTGGATTTCTGACCAGTTTCTCTAACTGTTATTCGGTCCAGGAACGATTTTTGACGATTTTTAACGTTTCCTTGGCATTCAAAATTGTATGTTTGATTAACGGATCGATGCGTTTCACAGGACGATTCGCTTGATTTTTAAGGTCTATGAACGACAAAGCGAGTGCTTTCCGCCCACCCCACTGATGTTCTTGGACGGTGCAAGACGAGCGGCGTGCACCTCGGTAATGGTAAGCCCGAATGACGGGACGGGCGTTCTCCAAGGTTTCCTCGCTTGATAATACCACTCGAATTTTTAATAATAATTATAGATGAGTTATAATCTTTGGTAAAATCTACTGATTATTTATATGCAGTTATATGAAAACATGTGCGTTCACATCATGTTCAAGAAAATACGAGAGATTATATACCTACGCATCTATGGAGAGAAACGTCGATAGTATTTCAATGAATCTTCAGATGAGAAAAATGTGTGTTCTACAACCAATGGCATATCTATGAAAAATGTGTTCTAGAATAATATCACCGAATAAATTACATAAAGTCCGTTCAGCGGTGATATCAGAATGATGTTTAAATCACGATTCCTGATCTAAACGCGTGGCCAAGGACCAATAGTGCGCGCAGTGCTGCTTTAAATTTTCCGTGACGGGTTTTGTTAGGCTATGGTGAACGGAAAAATATATTCTTAATGATAAATAATTGATCGGGTTTTGCACTCGAAACGAATTTTAATCATTTCCTTTCGTTCCCAGCCGGGTTTCAGCGATTACTTGCAGTAAGTCGTAACCGTCGTCGCATCAATCAACGAGATAAAACACGCGGGAGGATAACACTGTAAAACGTGCATACGCGCACATGTCCCCCCTCCGTTTCCATATTATTATAACGTTTCTGTAACGGTTACCGGCTATAACTCTTTCAAAACTAAAAACGTTTTTTCGTTGCCAATTATTTTTTTTATTTTTTTACGCACATGTTTTTATCCGGATGCGTTGTCGGTGATGGTGAACGACCGAGAGGGTATAAAACTCATTGTTATACCGCGCGTAGTTCATAGTTTAATATTCGATAAATATCGTTTTTAATAATGATTTAACGGAAATGTGAATGGCGTTGAACAAAAAGGGAAAAACTACAGATTGCTCTTGGATTTTGTAGGTAATAATATTTACCATTTTCCAGAGGACAACACGAGGAAACGTCTTAAAATGAATAATGTTTTTAAATTATTAACTCAATAGTTGTAGCAACGAAAAAATATCTTAGTTTTAATGAAAAACAAAATAAACTAAAATAAAGAAAACCTGGTATGACTTTGAACCTATGGTGTTATATAACACGTTAGAATAAAGTGTTTTCATTGAATTATTTATTTTCATCGGTTTTCATCATAACCCATAAAACTTATAAAAATCAAAGGTATTCTTACCATATAATGAGATATAATATAGAAATAAGAAAAATCTATTTATTCAAATCCATAGTGTCTCATTTTCAACAGTTTATGAAAATGATGTTCATTAAATTGAAAATGTTAATAAATAACTTATTTTATTAATGAACTATAATAGATACACTTATCGCTCTATGTAAATCTAAAATGCGTATTACGCTTTCTTTCAATTAAAAACTCTCATGTTGAATGAATAGCATTTTGAATATATTATAGTAATTTAATGATATTAAATTAATAACCATTTCATTTAAAAGTTCAATAATTATAAAGAAATTAATTTTTTAATTAAAGATTTTCTGAAGATATGGTTTTTTATAATATATTCTTTAATGTTATATTTTGTATAGCTGATTATTGAGTCACAGAACTTTAGATACGATTATGTAATAAATCTAAAATATTTCTATTATCTGTTGATGCGAAAAATTACTAAAGCATGTTAAAGGTACATTGCGGATAGACGATTTTTTCCATACGAAGAACGTTCATTGTTGGTTCGTTGCTGTGTTTGAAAAAAACTTCATTCGTGAAAGCACGTTCACACGTTCATATTTTGTAGACGATACGCGAACATCACTCGCTTTTTTAAAATAGAACGTGAACGTTAACATTTTTCTGTTTTTAATGAATTTGAACGATTTTTGAGGCGTTCAAATGTATTAACGATTTAAAAATATATGAATAAATTATGACGTTGATTATATGTTTAAATATAAGTATTAAACATAAATAAGTATATACCTAATACATTTTGTAAAGGTTCCATTAACACAAAATGCAGGTTGGTGATTCATAAATATAAAATAAAAAAATTTAAATAAACGCGTTCGATTTTTTATTGAACTTGAAACTTCACGTGAACGGTTTAAATTTTTAATAGAACGTTTCAAACACTGGTCCGTTATAATTTTTCCTACAGAATGCGTCGTAGTTAAATATCATATTATTCTAGATTCTTTGCACCGATGAGTTTTTTAAACTAGTTAACTGAGAGACTCAAATGTCGCCCAATAAAAATATTTTATTACCTAGTTAGAAGTATTTTCAAAATTCTAGGTGAAACACAGTTAACTCAGTGACGTCATTTCAGTTTTCAATAGAGGGGAGGGGAAAAGGTTCTGACCAGCCCAAATGAATAAAAAAAACCTATCGCTTCGCTCATAAGAAAATATTTACTTACATTCTATCAAATTACCATACCCACTAGACTTTTTGTTTTAAATATTTTTTTCTTTTATTGTTAAGGGGATGGGCAATAACGATTTTCTGTCTTTGTCTAACACACGCGTAACATAGGGTTATAGACGTATTTTATTTCCAACGTACTGATTAATCTGTGAAGCGATAAGAATTATGAAAACAGATACGAATTTGTCGTCGTTTTCTTCAGATCGACTTTTCACACATTTTTGATTTAAACTTCTACAAAAATTTAAATATGTCAATTTTTTAATTACTCTTTTTTAATATTTAGTTTTTAGGTTAGGTTGGAAGGATAGTATCAAAAATCTGAGGAAGTCGATCTAAAGTAGACTTGACGACAAATTCATATCTGTTTTTATAATTCTTATCGCTTCATTATATCAATCGGTACGTTTGAAATAAAATACATCTATAATCCTATTACGAGCGTGTTAGACAAAGACAGAAAATTGCCGTTTCCAGTCTTCTTAAAACTTTTTTTATTAAACAACATCAATTGCAAATATGAGGAAGTAGATATTTTATGAAAACAATTGTATACCTATACCAATTAAAACTCTGTAAACTGTTAAGAAAATTGTTATTGATTAACACAAATATTATTAGTTTATTAATAATAATATTATTAAGGATATGTGACAACAATTTCTTAGTAGATACACGATATAATTTTTTCTGAAATATTATAAAAATAGGCATGTTTTTGCGTTAATAAAATATAATAATGATTACATTTCAATAACCTGGAACCAGCCTATCGGACTACTTTTAAAATCAGACAGAGGCAAATTCCCACCTTGTCCCCCCTCTCCCCAAATGACTCCGCTGAGTTAACTGTTGTTCAAACGATACTATTTTCTGCAATACACCTGCAAAGAAAAATAAATTGTAAATTATAATAAAATTCAATACGCAAATGAAAAAATATCAAGTATCAAATACATATTACTTTAAATAATGCTCTGGCGTACGTTCAGTTGGTCGTATATTTATTATTTATAAGCGAGTCCGTCGGTTTTTTTGTTGTCTTTGTTCGGAATGTTTCCAAAAGAATTACTGCAGTGTGTGCATTTATTAAATTAATATTATAATTGCTTACTTCAGTGAACGATTTTTTCGATGTTTCAAATAATATTTGAATAGATTCTGAAGTTTATATTGTCCGTATTGTTAAGCCGTTAAAATTGTTTTTCAATGAATATTTGTAATAATCATTTTTCAGAAATGGACTGAATTCGTGTTCAATTTCTATTGAAAACGACAATGCATAGTGATAATACTATCGCTATCGTTATCGTGTTATGAACGAAAAAAAAAAAGAAAGACGTACAAATATCCATAATCCTCGGTGAAATAAAGAAAACCTGAGGACGGAACAGCAACAACATATTGGAATCATCAAAACAGTTTTAACTAACAAAGTATTAACCATCTAAATAATGTATACATTTACGAGGGTATGTAGGTTTTAACAAGAACTGTAACAGAAATGTACAAAACAATAATGGTAGTCTGTCTTCGAGACGAGGAGCATGTGCTTTGTTCAAGCAAAAGACTTCGCACGGCGAAAATAATAGAAATCGATAAGATAATTGTATACCCGCAGCGGTCCTCGTGCGAATAGTGTCTACTTATACCATTTGGTGTTGTGAAATACGATAACCCGTCTGTCGCGTGCACAGCTGAACGTTTTGTTTTCAAGTCGCCAATCGGCTTATATATAAACCGCTAACGGAGACCATGTTTATTTACACACACTAACACGAATACGTACACATAAGACTCGTATTTATTATAATATAATACAGTTTTTAAGCGAATTTTACCTGTTCCTAAATATAATGTTCATATTATTATATTCAAGGTGTATAATATATATATGTTCATTAAAGACGCGTACCTAAATTGAACACGAACGAATACGAAGACCATTATTTGTCGTTTATTATTATTGTATTATGGCGATCACAAGATACTTTACATTCCGTATTTAGGCGCGCGCCAATACTGTATTGTGCTTGGACCACGCGGGGGACACAATGGTGGTGCCAGCTGAAATTGACACATCTATTCGCATTTTGGCGCCTGGCCGCCGCCCCTACGCTTATAATATACACCGGAAACATTCCCGTCGGTCGACCGGCTCTACTGTCTTGATGTTCGATGAATACTCTCTTAATACTATTATAATATTAATACTTATGCGTTTTTTCAGTATGGTGAAAAATTAGATAAGAAAAATAATAAAATTTGCCGATTGTATTGTATTCTTTTTTACGGCGTGTGATTTTTATTTGTCCTTATGTGAACCTGAGTTTCTACATTGATTTTAGTGTCAAGATTTGAATTAATTTTTTTTCCTTTTAGAACTTTTAGCAGCAATTACTTTAGTCCAAAAATTAAAATATTACGTTTACACTATTAATATATAAATACAATAAGTAAATAATAAGTAATTATATATAATGATATAATAATAAAAACGATAAATATTATCAGATAAGAATATAAATAATAAATATATGTATATATTAGTAATTGTACTGTAGCGTTCATAAATGTAAGATTCGTAATATTTTTAGCGTTTTTATAAAATCGAAATTTTTTAAAGACGTGTATAATATAAACAACATTTTTCGTATACAAATCTTGTACACGAAAAATGTTTAGTTATATCCAAAACACGGTTATAACCATTTTTTATGTACGTACACGTGAATGTTTATGGTGAAAACCAACCTTAAGTTTTAGTTTCTTTTTTGAACGAATGTGATTCTACTACTATCTGCTTTTTATCCTAGTCCAGTTCGACCGTTACTTTTTTTCAACTCAAGTGCAATTCGACCATCCCGTCATGTATAGTATGAGATATAAAATATAACATTTTAAAAACTTCAATTTTCATTTTCTATTTTTGCTTAATAAAATAACAACATTTGTACCTTTTAAGAACTGAAGATATGACTAATCATACAGATAGGTACATAATTTTTAACAAAAATTCAAAAAATTTTGTTTCGGTAGTTATCATATAGTTTTCATATTTGCTTTAAAATTAATTTGAAAATAACGCGAGCAACTATTTTAATTTACAATAACGTAAATATACGATATTTACGTCGTCACGAAATACGTTCATTTCAATATTCGCTTTCAGGCTTCGGTCTTGCCAGAAAATGCTTACCGCTACCGCCGCCGCCTGTCGCCATAATGGGAGTATTGATTTTAACTGTATACATGCGTAACCGAAGTAAACTTTAACCGTCCTGTATAGGTCATGTAATGAAAACAAATGACAACCAAGACGCAACTTGGCAGACGAGAAACTTCAAAATCCACCGACTTCATATATTTTATTATTTTAAAATAACATAACGTATACTACGTATATTACCTGTGTGGCAATGCGATTGTCTTCAACGTGATTCCTCCATACTAATACCACGATACATCATGAATTATTGTCTATAATATGAAAATATACACGTATAGTACGACCACCTACCTTTTATCTTCCTACAAAAAAAAATTACATGTTTAAAAAAAAGTTTTTCAAAAATATCTAAAAATAACTGTTACTTTTTATGAAAATTCAAAAATTGATTAATAGTGCCATATAAACTAAATGTTTGGAGATTTTCAAAAATAAAAAGACAAAAATAGAACCAGAAATTAATTTTGAATTTTTATACGCTCCTCTTCAATAATGGATAGAATAGATTTTTACTACTTTTTTTCAATGTGTTTTGCAATATATAAATATATAATATGAAAAGAGGATAAAATAAAATAAAAATGTTGAGTTGTTTAGATGAAACCGATTATCAATTTAGAAGTCACTTTAATAATTTTAATATACTCGTAGATATGTCAGTGACCTTACCTAACATGTAGTAACAACTACTAGGTTAATATATGTTACAATTTATTATCAATTTTTAATTTTAAATAAATTTATATAATCTATACAATGTACGCATAAGGATAATTCCGTTTAATAGAGGATCCGTTATAGAGTGGTTTTACTGTATATTATTTCCTATAATATTAAAAATAGTCGTACAAACCTCTATATAACGGACCCTCTATTAAACGGAATCGTCCTTAAATATATAATTTAATGTCAGTATAAAATTACCAAATATTACAGTTTATATTTTGCCAAATTTTCCCTTCCCCTTTTATATCTCAGGTATACTAACTATTATATATTTATGATTTAGAAAGTAATTTTAGTTTTCTGTCGTCCAAGTATTATTGATTCAACGGTTTATTATTACGTGATAAGCTGCAAAAAAAAAAAATTTATTAATTTTAATTTTAATCGAACATGTTACATAAATCATAATTATACATGAAGTGTAATGCATTTATACATACTATTATATCTATATGTGTTATATAATATAAAATGCAAATACATTTAAATAGGTACACATTGCACATTGCATGTAAAATGGTTCCAAAAACTTCGTACGTTATAACTCTTGACAATCAAGTTTTTACAGAAATATCGACAAACCATATTAGAGATTTTAAAATTAAATTGTATTTGTGGTTTTGAATCTTTATATGAAAATAGTTATGTGAAAATTATATAAAAAGCACCTTATTATAAACATCTATATATAATTTAAAATACAATTATTATACATCATATTTATAAACGTTTCGCTTAGCTCGAATACTTATTGATATTCAATCTCCTAATTTCTAGGAAACTTATCTCAAGTTTAAATATAATTTTAAATGTATTAATCTCTATAATATATTGGTACAATTTAATTTCAATACTTCATTATAATTTCAAAATTAAATATTAAGCGATTTTAACAAAAAAATCAATGTACGCAATGTACATCATATTTAACGCTAGTTCATATACTCTATGTTCATACAATAGGCATATATTATTGAATTAAATAATACCTATAGTCCACTTTATAGTTTGATAATGAAAAAAAAAATGTAATATTTAAATTAAAAATATTAGTACAGATATAGAGTTTAATAAATAAAATTTAAAATTACGTACAGAATTACACATTAAACCCAATTACAATTAAAAGTTAGTTTATCAATTTAGCTGACGCGCATATGTATCAATAAATATTATATTTTGGTTGGACAAGTAAACGAAATAATCAGGAAATCGATACAAAAATTGACCAGCGATGTGTGTGAATATACTTATATAATAAAACGCACGCTGTGTCGATACCCAGGGGTGCGGTACAAAATATATTGGATGTTTTTGTAGTTGTTATAGATACTTTCTATTCAAATAATTGTTAATTTTTTATTTTTTATAACAGTTATTCATATATCCAATTTTCGTCAATAGTACGTTTACATGTAAGCTAATTAAATATTATTAATTTAATATTGCACACAAGGTTTTAAAAATATATTGTGAAATTAAAATTAAGGATTTCTATAAGTAGAAAATCAAAAACTGATGTATGATAAAAATATAGTTAAAATGTTCCGTGTACGTAAAAGTATATAATGTCTTGAATAAATGTTGTATAGGTACATTTATTTGCCGAAAATATCATAATAAATACATAGGTATACAGACCAATCAACCAAAATATAGTAATGTGGACCAAGAAAACGAATGTCACGCGTTAAAATAAAATATCATGTACCCCAAGTATATGATGTACATATTCACATAGTCAAGTTCACGAGTGTTATAAATTATACACAAACACGCTCTGTGGAAAGTTGACGAAACTTTCGTTATCAGTCGAATTCGCTCGAAGCGCTAGCGTTCCGATTTCTTTAGGTCGATCGCACGGCTGTATTTCATACTCGCCGAGTTCAGGGCGGGTAGTCTTGATTTCTCCTCCCTCACGGGAAGGGGTCGCGAGCTCCCGAGGACTTTCCTAGTGCGTGCCGACGATTATGTAACTTTATTTCTTACGGGTTGGGGTGCTCACCACGATAACTATACGAAACATGTATATTATGCATACATACATCAATACACCACCTGTGTGCTTGCGTGTGCGCGTTTTGTTGGTCACCGTCATCTTCTGTGCATTCAGTTGTATCTAGATACATCTACGCATCTACGCTACGGGTAAGACTAATGAAATATATTACAAATTGTTCGATTTTCGTTTAAGTCGCAATATCGTTTTGAAGCTTTCGTTCAGGGAGAATATACTGTGATTAATAACCATGCCTACAATAAATGTAAGCGGCGTAGGCACCTATATTCTCGTGAAAGTGTCGATTATAGGTACACTTTTTTTTTCTCTCTCTTTTTTCGACCGTGAAAATAAATACGAACAATCGGACACTGTGTGTACGGATTTGAATAATAATGGCCATCGCGCTATGATTATGTATATATATGTTTATTAGAATATTATTTATTTGTCCGTGTGTTTTTCGAGTTCATAGGGTCACTTGACTCGACCCGGGCGCTCAGCAGGTTGTGACAGTCCGTTTAATTTTTAACGTATTGGTAATTATTAATTTTATCTAGCGTGAAAAAAAAAATAGAAAATCATTAAAAGAATCCGAGAAAAAACGCCGCTCGCAAATTATATAATGTAAGTAATAACCTTAAGGTTCAATATCAAATCATTTGTTTAGGTAGGTTGTACATGTTGTATGTACTTTGTTATGTATATCCGTCGCGACACACGACCGTCGTGTTGGTTTTTCCCCTTTTGAGTTGTCTTAATCAAATCCACCGTTTTGGCTATCTCGTCATCAGAATCGTGCGATCGAAAACAAACGACTGTCCAATCAAAAATTCGTCTTGTCATCGTTATTTTCTTACGGTACGCCTCCAACGCGTTGTAAAACGCACGTGCAAACATTCCTTGTATATTATTTTAATACGCTAATAGTAATAACAATTATTGTCGTATGCACAATGTACATCGCACGTTTAACATGTTGAAGATCGTTAAAGATCGTAACAGCACATACGACCGATGACGACTCATGGACTCCGATAAGTTAACGAATACGCTAGTGCAGGAAGATTCGATGAAATAAAATTAAAAATAAAAATTGTTTAATACGATAATCAATCATATCGAGTTGCGTAACAATTAATATTACGACAAAGTCCCAGAGTTATCTGTCCACAGTTCGTTGTAGATTGGCAATTTATAAAAAAACCTATTTTAACCAATTATTATCTAAACTTAATTTTAACTTAACGTTGTAAAATACAAAAAAAATTATATTTTTCGCTTTTCTTCGATAACAAACACGTTATCATTGAGTTATATAACTTAAATTTTTTTTTTTTAATTAACATACGGACGTATTATTTTGATTAATAATTAAGTAATAGTCACTAAATATTGACAAAAAAAAAAAAAAGGGTTCATAGTTATAATTATTTATTCAATTATACGTGTTTAAATAACACAATTATATTCAATATCTAATAAGATTTTCTGAAGGTACTAAATATTACATTTTTAATCGAATAAATTATGTATTTAGCAGTTATAAGTAAAGAACATAAAATATAGTCTCACAAATAAAAAGCTGTTCGGTCAGATACAACAATAGATAATTAATTGGGAAACTGGGACTGAGTGATTGTCTTCAGTTAGTATTCGCTTCTCGAGACCTCGAACAAAAAAAAGAGGACTAGTCGTTTGGCGTACCTGCACATAATGGGACATAATCCGAACTTTGCATAGGTCACTAGGACAGATGAGTTATAGTTGCCTATTGTTATTAGTATATGTATTCGAAAGCAATGATCAATCATCACATCAAAAACGATTCTGAGTGAAGGCCAGAGTTATGTACATGCTTAATTACTATTTAACAAAAAAATCAAAAAAATACCGTGTCTGATTCAAATGTTTATTGTAATGAAATGTTATATAATGATTTTTTTATTTAATAAGTTTAAGTTCCCTAAAAATTAAAAAAAACAAAAAATAACGTAAATCAGTATATTTCTCTATTTTACTTAAAGCTTGGTTTCAAGAGCCACATGCGGCTATGTAGCCACCTCTACTGTACAGTATATAATATGTATCTATGTACAGTAACGTGTCGATGGTGGTAATCGAGATGTGGCCGCCTCTCAGTGTTTTGGGGATGGTGGGTACCACTGGGTGAGTGGGTAATTATTACATTCATAATTAAGAATTTAGGTAAATAACATACAAAAATATATTTTAATATTGATATAAACGAATGTCAGTATCCGGTAGCCACTAACTGGATATATTAATATACTTGATTCTGAAAAGTTCACTACGCCACTGCCTATGTGTACCTGTATCACATATGTATTTCGTTTAATCAATTATATTATGTTGCATCTTGTGTACAAAATAGTAAGTTAAATTCAAATTTATTTTTAAGTTTTTACGAAACATACTAAATATCAGTTATTTTACTAATGATAATATTAGTTAGTACCTACTTACTAGTATTAGATGTCTGTAGAAGTAGTAAACATTTAACATTTAATAAAACGTGATGGAGTTTACAACAATGTTTAGCTAGAATGCAAAAAATTATTAATGCCAAACAATTTTAAATTCAAATTTAAATATAAATTAAAAATAAGTGGTGATAAAACATGAGAACTATAAGACTCTACAATGGACTTACAAGACACTACATTACATAATTAATTTAACGATATACGTACATAGGTTAGTACAAATAAGTAAGTATAAATAATTAAAGTATTATATAGTATATAAAGTCGTAGATACATAAAATAAATTTCCGTAGCTTATATAATATACCTTAAAGGTTTTGTCGCGAATTGTATAATATTGAATTTTTTCTTGCCGTAATTTACAAAAGACCATTTATTCAATACTGGGATATAACATATTAATTAAAATTAAAACTATGCAGATACTAGTAGACTTATCTATTTTGCAATTTCATTGTTATAAAATAGATGATACGTATTTATAATTTTTCGTTAAGTAAATGTTTTAGAGTAAAATATAATTTATTAAAAAAAACAAAATAAAAATTTACTAAATGAAAGTAGCTATCGTTTAATTGTGTAGCGTGGACTAAAGATAGTCAAGGTTCAATGGAAGAGAATGTTTTTGTTTTTTTAATTAAAGAATTTTTGTTTACTAAAAAAGAAATTAGATACACAAAATGGATTTGGGCGTTTTTTGAATTTTACAATCTACAATACACATTTGTACTGCAACTTTTTGCTACTACTGTAAATATTAATTTAATGCAAAAAAGTAGAAACTATACATTGCCTTGTGCATGTTAAAATAAATAAAAAAGCCGGCAAGGTATTGGTGTTGGAAATTTGTTCTTCATCCCTTCAGTTCTCGGACTGAATAATAACAATTTTTGTGCTGAGTTTTAAAGAGATTAAACATTTTTGAACAAAGCTTCAGTATAAAAATATACAGTTGATATATTTTATTTTCAGTATATCCTCTCAAATGAAAAAACTATTGAGATTTTGGAAAATATGACCTTCTTAAAGTATCACCATAGACCGATTTAAAATCTAAAAAATCATCAAACGAAACTTTTGAACCAATATATCTATCGAAAACATTAAAAAAAAACTTCATTGTAAAATTTGTATTATAAATTAGTGATAAGGTTCTTTATTTCACACGGTATCTAAAATACATAAAAAAAAAAATAAATCTTCTAGTAGGTAGCAGACTATAGTTGAGATAATGTGTCACCACGTTTCTGCTTTCTGCGTTTGATATTTTGATAACATATTACATAATATAAAAATGTACCTATGTGAGTCTTCAAACAGTTCAAATCATATTGTAACCTTCAACCTTACAGTATTCCAAACATTCAATATTACATGTTAATCTATCATGCTTTTTTTATACTTATTGCTTAATTTTCTTACAGTTTTTAACTTAAGAGTACAATTTATATTATTTGTGAGACAATTCTTATTCATTGGCAACTATCAAAGTAGACATATATAAGTAGTTTTTCTTAAAAAATGTTTTAGACGAATCTTAAAGCTGAGATATATATCGAAATATATATATAGAAATATATATCTTTTGAATTGAATGGATTTGTTTCATTGATGCATCCGACAGGAGTTTAAGATCACAAATCATTACTAAATAATGCCAAATTTCCGTTAACAGCGTACGACCAGTTAGAAAATCTTAAAATTCTAGATGGAATATACCTAATCGGAAGTTTTTTTTAATAAAAACTTTTTATGTTGCATGTTTACTGATTCCTTTGTGTACGTATCATAAAATATATTACATACGAGTAATTACTCTTACAATTACATAATAATACTTAATGATTATGTATTTTAATTTTTAATATTCGTCTGAGGTTGCAATCCATGCATATTAAGTGGTATTAATAGTTTTAACATCATTATAGTATATAATTATGATCCATAATGATTTATTCGATTTAAAAATTATTTTACCTTTCCGTTTTTGTTAGAGTACATTGAATAATAAACATATGCAGTACAAATAATTAATTATACAACAAATAATTATGCTAGGTATACAGTTATTATACTATCATTATAAATAAAATTAAAATTTTGATTTTTGTGATCCCTCGTCATATATGCAATTGTATTGTACATCGAGACCTGAGTATATTTGAAGGAATTTTCACTGAGTGGAAAACCATTTTTTCTCTCAAAATAATCAATATACGATAGTATAACTGTACGATGGTAGTATTTCACGTTCGGTACACTTCTTCTTCTGCCTCGCCTTCCTCCCAACTATTTGGGATCGGCCACCCTTGTCCTACATCTCCACTTCACTCGGTCAATCACATCTCCTATGCACACACCGACAGCCCTCATGTCATTCTCCATAGTCTCCAATCATCTCTTTTTTGGTCTTCCTCTTCCTCTTTTCCCTTCAACGTCCATCTTCATAACCACTCTTACTGCATTCGTTTCCTCTCGCCTCATCACATGCCCAAACCATCTCAGCCTATTTTCTCTCATCTTGTCTACGATTGGCGCTACACTAACACTACCTCTCACGTTTCTTATTCTATCTTCCCTTATCACTCCACTTAACTATCTAATCATTCACGTTCGGTACACTTAACAATTAAAAAAAAAAAAAATAATAATGGTAGAAAAAGTAAATATAGGTAATAAGATAAAATAAATTTTTAAATACAAATGTATCCATAATACATTACCTAATTAATTTTTTTACGTAATTAAAAAATCTTCCATTTACAATTAATTATGTGTTTCGTTCAGTCTTTTAAAACATTATCAAAACTAGACGACTTCACTGGGTGACATTTTGTTTGACCAATTTACAAAATGCATTGATCGAACATTATATCTGTTGTACCTAATAACGACCGCGTAGTAATATGAAAATGTTTTATAGTGATATGTCGGTATACTGCAGCGTGAAGGAATTTCCCGGCGTATAGATAGCGCCCGACTAACCATGGTTTTAAATCGTATGCCAAATATATTTTGAACAATTACAATATCTACTTACTATTTGATTATACGCTATAATGTATTAAAAGTATACTAATATTATAAAGTAATGACGAAAGTAATTTAAGAATCTCTTCATGCTTACATGTAAATACCTCTTATTACGATAATATCATGGTTGAGCTTTCGAAAAAATCGTTAAAAACCCGCAAAGAATTATATATACTTTATACATAGAACTCAGAAATTGATGAGCTAAAGCCTTGGAAAAATTTCAAAATTGACTAAAAACCAGATGAAAAAACGGTTTGAATACATCTAAAAACAAAAAAAAAAAGTGCAAAAAACAATCAAAGACCTAAATATTTGAATAATGTGAAAATAACGAAAATAACTCTAATTGTATTACAAACTGATGTGATTGGATGGATTAGATTTTATACTTAGTTTTTACCGGTAAACATTGTGACTAATGCCGGTTATTTGTCCCGCGCGCCTTATCATCAGACATTTATATCGCACAAATCACAGCAGACGGAAATCCATTCAAATTTTATAAACGATATCGGACCGTAAACACGAAGGTATAATAAAATAGGCATTGTGCTTAATCAGCGTTAAAAAACGAGTATCGTTGGCCGTGTCACGTGTCGTGTACATTATGCGGTGTTGTACACTAAACATAATATTATTATGACGCGTGTGTGTAACGTGCTCAACCGAAAATTCGTTAACTCTGTTTATTTTTATTTTTTGAAAGCACCTTCTCAGAATATTCAAATATCATTAATGATTTCACTATCGAATGGTCGCTATCATTGATATGTAATTTCCCCTCTCCTTCTTCCATTTACGGTAAAAACGATAAATGTGTATAACTGTTATTTGCGCGTTAACATCGTGTTTGGGACGGTATAATATCGATAATAACTGCGTTTTACTGAATGAACTCGTGGAAGTGTAATACTTCAAAAGAGAGTACGTTTTACCATTGATTATATATTACTTGTAATATATAATCAATGGTTATACATACATACATACATATATGTATATATATATATATATATATGTATATATATATATATATATGTATATATACATACGAATATAAAGATCGATCCTTGTATAGAACTTATACTCAAAATGTTAGTTTTGTTTGAACGTCACAAATATCATATTTTAGTAATTTGATCCAAGTGTGGTGGTTACTATACGTGTATTTAAACGTTGGATCAGTGAAGCGATATTACAAGTATTTTGGTTTGTTATTGTGTAATATATTTGTATTTTGTTATTTTTTTCTTCGATTTTACTACGTTGTTTTTCCGTCCAACGTAGCTATAGTTTTTATCGTAATGGATTCTTAAGTCATTGAAAAATGACTTATTTACGACGAGACCACTACAGAGTAATGTATATGGTGTATATTATTTTTGTTGTTGTTTACCTACTACGTTATTTTTTACTAAAATGGTGGCAAAATGTAAATAAAAGTTAGAGATCATAAATTTGACAGGATCGCATTTCGAATAATGTATATACGAATAAATCAACAAAATAACCAGCAATTTCGGCTGTTGTTTGGTCTGCAATAATGTCACATGTAAACGATTACTTCAAAATGTAATTTATATACCTAAAATATTAGGACTTACTCGTACAAAAAAAATAAAAACAGAACTCAATCGTACTCAATTTATACACACTTGTACAATAAGTGTTACGAATTCAACTCTAAATACGCGTATATTTTGTAATAATTCTTAACGATATCTACAATAGTAAATTGTAGGCTAAAGTTTTTGTAAATTATATTTCATAACCAATAAATACATTTGTATTAGTAATCATTGTAATTATAATATATTATTGCATACACATTTGTACTGGGTATTCTAAACTGAATCAGTCCAGATGCTATTTAATAATTATTATATTTTATCCCTTACTGGCATTCGTTAATTTTTTTACCGTTTGAATTTCTTGTAAAACTAAATTATCTGTAGTTATATATATAAATTGTTTTCATAAAGTTATTGATATACGTTAAATATTTATATTATATAATGAGCATAATTGACATTTGTAAGTACCTACTCAATAAAAAAAATTATCGCATAAGTAACAGATTTTAATAACTTATTTTTGATGGTCATTATAATACATTATTTTATTATTACTAGTACTTTAAAAATTAATACATAATACAACGTAGCCGTACGAGTTCTATTGCGAGATGGATTAAGTGACTGAATAATTTAAATTCCACTACCCTTCAAGTTTCAAACTATGTGATCTGCTCAATCTCCACAGACAATATATATTGTAAACAAACCTAAATAACATCTATAATTTTATTAAAATATCTATTATATTGTTTTCATTTGGGTTTTATTGCTTTAAATTAAATTATTATTATCTTTTTTGGAAATGTTCTTATCAGTTTCATTTTTAATTAAAAAATAATAGGTACTTAAATATTATTAGGAACCAGTTTATATTCAAAATGTTGTTTTAATCAATTATCAACAATAATAATAACTCTTGTAAAGTATGATTAAGTAGAAATAAAACACCTAACTGTACAGCAGAGCGAGGCCCATCCGGTTCTCTTTTTTATTTAAATTTATTCGCGTAATGAGAAAGGCACTGCAGCAATTAACATAATATTGATTACCGATTTCGATAAATTTCCTACTTTAATCAGTAACCCATAATTTGGCAATACTGTAGTGCACATACGATTATTTCGTATGGCAACAGTTAAATTACTGGCCTTCCGAATAAATGCGTTGGCATTATTAATTATATTTTTTATCATACAAATTGACAATTTACGTAGAATTATATAGAAAAAAAATTGTAATTAACTAAAAAATGATTGAGTTACCAAATTACCAGAATGATAGCAAAAAATTTACTTTCAGACTAAAATTTACATTTTAATTTTTAACAATTCCGGTTTAATTTTTCAAAATATTTTGAATTTATACGTTTTTATGTTAGGTGCATATTGTATATAACCAATGTAAAATAAATGCATATCTAGTTCAGAGATACATAGCAAGACATTTTATTAAACGTCACTTTTACTTTACAAATGTACTTGAAGTAATTAATAATTTATTATTACTTGAGAACACATATATAATATGTACTAGCACTTAAAAAATTTCCGAAGTAGTTTTTCAAATGACATTCACGGACAAAACGAAATTTTTTAAATTAAAAACATTTCATAGCACTCTATATCATAAGAAACATAAATATTTCTAATTTTGTATAAATTTAAATTATATTAACTATATTAATAATATTATTAATAGTATTTATAATATTAATTTTACTATCAAATACATAAATCACATGTACGATTCAAATACAATTTGTTGTTGTTGTTGGGAATTTCTGGTGATCGGTTAATGATTTAATATGGGTATGGTTATAATAGTATATAGTTGTTAAGATAAGTAAAGTAATATACCCCATAGTTGGGAGAACCACAGAGCGTGATATAAGCTTATTACACATATGCGATCAGAATTTCTGTGGCACCGTAGGGCTATGCGCTTATGTTGGTCGTAAATAGATAACAATAACAATAATAAAAAAAAATTTGATATAAAGTATACATTTTGTTTCTGAAAACTAAAATTGATAATTAATATACACAAGTATATATTGTAATCATTGTCGTCGCAAGCTTTTGGGCAAAACCAGTATAATTTCCTTATACCTAAATATATTTAACGATTCTAACATGACAAATTGTGAGCCCCGGATTTGTTTTAAGTGCCTAAGGTCTTAGGATATTGCTTAAGTTGCATGCCTGGTAACGATGGAACTGATTATTGTCCCAAGAAGGGCTCCTATGAATAATTGGTGATTGTACTTACGTGCCTTTTAAATTTACTCAGAGATTCAAATTAGAGTTGCATGGTCGGAAGAATGACCATTAAATAATGCTGGTAAAATTTGTGTTATACCGGTGCGCAAAATAATATAATAATAAGATAAATAATAAGATAAAATACATTTAAACAGTAATAATAGTTTATATGTTTTTTAAATATTTTATATGTAACAGTAATAATAGTTACCATAGTTATAATCGCGTACATACGACCTGGTAATACAATAACAGCATCGATGACGAGAATGACGAGTTTCCACGAGAAGTCACGGATATTGGAGTTACAATCCGCATATGCAAAATTGCAAACCATGTGGTGGACGGCAATACAACGTATTCGAACCATGCAGAAAGTGTACCACTGGACGCTATAACGGCGGTCGGACAGAGCAGAAGGCATAATTTCGATCACGGGTACCGATTCGCAAGACGTATCATACAGAGATAAAATGGACGATCAATGATCACACGATCGTGTGGTCGCGGTCCTCAACAGTAAGCGTGCCATCAGCACTAAAGAGAACAGCACCGAACGAAACGGAATCGAATTAAAGACAGACGCTGGGCACAGCTGGTGCCTGATCGGACCAGTTGGCACAGCACAAGCTGCATTGGGAAGGGGGCGCCGCGATCTCACAAATTTCCTTGACGCAAAAGTGCATGACGTGAACTTTGAAAAACATTTGCGACTCTTGACCATAATAGTATAGTATATAATAATGATTTTATGATTTCTGTTCACTCTATTGTAGTATATTTAAAAAAACTACAATATTTAATATTTTAAATCTAAATAATAGCACAAGAGCGCTGTTCAACTTTAGTGATATTATCAAATGAAGCTGAAATAACCACTTCATTAGACTTTGAAAAAATTATCAATTATCTTGATACTTCTGCATCAAGAAAAATTTGTTTTAAATTGTTTGGTTTATTTATTTTTTCTTTTTATTAATTTAAGTTTCATATTTTTTAATATAATAAATGAAATATATATTTCATATAATGTATACATAATGTTCTATGATCTTTATTGTACAGAAATGTTTAAAATAAATCATAATAATAGTAAAAGTTATTTTTTTTAGAGGAATTGAGGCCTGCAAAATATGTGTTGCCCCTTTCCTGAAATTCCTAAATATGCCACTGCGTGACATACATCGATATTATTTTCCTGTGAGTCATACATATTTTTAGTTTTACTTTAATTAAATTGTATGCATAACATTATAGACTATTCAAAAGGCTAAATTATTTTTGACGTATTTATTCCAATATGATAGTTCCAAATCTTCAGTATTTAGGGTACAATATCTAATAAGTCGATAATTTTATCGAAAATACAACACTCCAACACCGATCGATTCGAAAACCATTTGAGTAGAAATTATTGGTTATCATTGACACTTTATTTATTGAATATTTTTGGACAAATCTTATTTGAGATAAGTATATGAAATGTATAACATTGACCATAAATAAACTATCATGTTTAGCTCCACATTCATATGTGAAACATCGTTTTCTAAAATGACCTTTTAAAGGTATAATATCATTCAAGATGAACTAATCTACATCGCAAAAATACTCTACGCAGTAGTTGGTCTTAAAGCGTAACAAATTAAAAAAAAATTGGCTTAGGACAAAGTGTGTAATTTTTCTTGTTAAGGAATACAATTGTATATTATTATTATTACAAAACTTTAAAATTTATATCGTATTATATTTCATTATTTATCTTGGACTGTTTTTAATACAAAAAAAAAAAAAATTAATCCATTGATCAATATTTAAGTTTTGTTAACCTTAAAATTTATTTTTTCAAATCGTCGGGATCTCCTTAGAAACTTATTGCTGTATCCTGCAACAGCTGGCTTGTGGTTCTTGCATCCGCAATTCCGAGTACACGAGCGATGCATAACATATATTATATATAGTACATAATTATACATATTAGTCGTGTGTTTATTATTATAAATATGACGTATGCCATCACCGCTAGCGTCCCGATACGGACTGTTACCGCGATGAATAGATCGTGCTTTATGCGGTACAAGCGTAAACGTAAATACAATATATTTGTATGGGAACGCGATCGTTTTGAATTATTAGAAAAATAAAAAAAAAAATAAAAATTATTCGCCCACTGTACGCGTATATTATATTATTCGGTTGGGAGTACACGCGCGCACGGATTGTTATTGGGTTCCAGGGAGTAGAACAATCGTCGGGGACCTCGCCCCAAATGGTTTCGAAAAAAATGTGCTGATCCCGGACGAAAAAATAATAACGAAAATAAAAATGTATACACACAGTATAATGTTATAATAACGAGTGTGTGCACGCAGACGCACACGAACGTACGCGCGCGCCTTCATTATTTCGGCTGACCTAGGATGTATCCGTTTGGACTACCTAGAAGAAATACGCGTGCACACGGTTAAAAAAAAAAAAAAATATACCGACCATAGGGTACTTCTATACAAACGATTTATCTGTAAACGTGCGTATGTATACGTTTATGATCGTCTGTTTGCGAGCAAGAAAAAATAAAATAAAAAAATAACTGTACAAAAAACGAGTGTACATGATATAATTTATCTGTGCAAGGGACGAATGCAGTGTTCAATACTGACAAGGTCATCGTGAAGGGTAAGAAAAAAAAATCGATTTTTACAATACGACACCGTTGAAATTCAATAGGCAGGTACAGTTAGGACAATTTTACGATCCT
Source organism: Sipha maydis (assembly GCA_034509805.1). NCBI lineage: Eukaryota > Metazoa > Arthropoda > Insecta > Hemiptera > Aphididae > Sipha > Sipha maydis. Next base: position 39,358 of record JASXSY010002078.1, read on the forward strand.
GCAGACAAATCACTCTCGTTTTTTAAACTTTTTTTCTTCTCGGCCTTGATTATATATACATATATATATATACTATTTAAAAAAATGCATTTAAAAGAAGTTTTCATCATTGTGAACGATGACAAATTGTATACAAAACACTCTGTACTCAAGTGTACGGGTATTATATATATATTTAGTATAAAAGAATTCGTAAAAAAAAAAAAAAAATATATTTTTGAAAACTAACCGAAAATTTCAAATTAAAAATATTCATACATGCGTTTAAGAAACTCATGCGTAATTATTAATAAATAAAAAGGAAAACTTCATACAAAAGAATAGCTAGATAATTGACTCGATGGCGTACATAATATATAGTTTATTATAATTATTAAAAACGTAAAATATAATAAATAAAAAACGATAACATAATTAATTTTATTAGCTTAATTGATTTGAAAATGTTCGTCTTAAGTAACATTATACTAAAAGTATACAATTTGATTTTTAAAAAAATTAATTTCAAAACTGTTTTCATTATGAACTTTTTTATTATTTTCTTAGTTCTATTTTTAATTGTATTTAAAATCACTCAATACATTACTTTATAAGATATAAAGATAAATTTGTTTTAGTTTAATGTAAGCTTAACTAAAAACATAATACATAGTTTGTTATTTACTTTATCAGAGGTGGCCAAAACGTATAGGTTCGCAAGCTACTTGGATTAACACAATAATACAAAATGACATTTATTATATGGTATTTTTCTTAAAATTAGTTGTTACATAATATATATATATATATATATATGTTTTATAGGTTACAATTTTATTAATAATATTTGTGATGCTTAAAAATGTTAATATTTGGTATGATTTATTTTCGCCAAGTGTTTCTGCTATGGTAGATGGCATGTTGAGAACGATGCGAGTTTAGGAATATTGTGAGTACTTCTCCATTATGTGCTTAATGGTTAATGAAGTGTGGCAGGATTTACATATTGATTGGGGTTCTTTACTGATAATGTATGGGTGAGTAAGGAAAGATTGCCCGATTCTGATGTGGGTGATTGCAATATCTTGGCGTCGGTTGAAATTTAGGGGAGTGTTCAATTTATTTTATAGGTATATTTTGCGTATTTATATTCTACTTATACTCACATAATCTCTTATATATATAACTACTACATTAGTAAATATGAGAAATAAATGATGTTTTACTTATATAATTATGGAAAAAGGAGTATTTGATTCTTCAAGATTTTCTATGGCTGCATAAACAAAGATATCAAAATTTACCAAATTTACAAAAAACATGAAAAATTGACGTAAATTTTACATCTGTACAATATTTTCATAAAATATTACACTTACATATATATACTACAATTATTATTGTTTATTTGTAATTTTTGTAAATTAATTTTATCCGTGTCAGAATTATATAGAATTGTATTGTATATTATAAAACGGTGAGTGTTTATAGTTAATTTTATTAAAACTTCATGATATTAACAACAATTAAATTTTAAACAATTTAGTATGAATATTATTTTTTCGATGGTTCAATAATTCAGATATACTAATTGTAAACATTTAAGTATTTTATTATTGTTTTATACATAATTATTTTTAATATTACAATAATTGATTAAATTAAAATATAAATTATTTTATCAGTGGGCATAAAACCAGTCAATTTAAAAAAAATTTGCTGTTATTTTTTTTCATTCACTTGTTTGTTATTAAATATAAACAGTTTTTGTTTGTAATTACCTTGTAAATAAATAAACAAATAGGTTATAAGAATGAGAAATTATTTTTTCTTTTTTCTTTGGCGTAAACACAACTTGTTTATACCCCTATAGTTATTTATTTGTTGTTTATTTAATGGACAAATGTCCTTTGATGGTATAAAAAGAATGGAAACAAAAATAACAGAACAGAATTAAATTAATTTCACAGCGTTTATAACATAATAATATTTATAAAAATGTAATAATAATTATTTTATAATTAAATATTATTAACAATTTAAATACTATACAAATGGATTTTAAAATGAAATTTCATTGGTTATGTATGTTTTTTTTAAAAAAAAAAATGCCATGAAAACATTAGCTTTAAAAATCAGGATAATCGAACTGGGAAAAAAAAAATTTTCTGTATTCAAACTGTATAGGTTAATAGAAGAGTTTGGGGAGGAATGAATCAGTACCAGTGTTTGTTTTACAGAACGGAACAATAAACAAATCAATGTTACGAGTGTATTCTTAAATACAATATTAATTCATAAGTTTTCGAATGCCGATTTCCAATGGTTTATAAAAATACGATAATCCAGTAAAATAATAGCGACACAAAAGCCTTGACTCATATAACGTACGAAGACACTACGAAACACTGGGTTGGAATATTCATTCAATTTAAACCAACAATTTTCACCGCAAATGGAAACACCCGTTGGGCGTGTGTGTGTCAAACGCATGAAAAAATATTTTTTATCCTCGCGCGTTCCTTCAAGTAATATTTTTAATCACCTTGAACGGTTTCGCGCGTGTAAAACAATAACAATGTCTCGTTACGAACGATGAACGTCTTTTATTTTACGTGTAAATCCGACAACAGAGAATATAATACTATCATCTCGATAAAACAAAGGATTGGAACAAAACGAAGAGACGTAGATAGGTAGCACTTATTAAAAACACCGCCGCGCGTTCCTCGGGGTGTAAATGCGGCATGCATGTAATACTATGTTGCACAAGTAATATTATTATACATGATGATATTTCACGTACGGGAAGCTATAGGTACTACCGGCTTTAGTGCTATAGTATCGCGCGAATCAGCGTCATCAGCACGTTTGTCTATTTAAGAATAGAAAAAAAAAATCATCAGTAATTAAACCGCACAAAAAAAGTAGCTTTTCACTGGAAAAAAAAAACAAAAGACTTATGTCATTCAATTTACGAGCGAGCGCACTTCGCCATCGGAGCCTCCGGTGACGCGTAGATCACGGACAAAGAGACAAACCCGGTAGCTTGAACAGTGGCAGGGTCCAGGTGAATAATTGCCGGATAACGTGCACGTGACATTTAGACTTCGAAATAAATTATACGTTTTTTTTTTTTAAATAAAAAAAAAAAAGAATAAGAAATTGAGTAAAATGAAATCCGCCGCGAACACGAAAAAAATTATAATACATAACCTACACGAATGTTTCTTTATAAATACGTGGCCGCTGCGACCAACCACCTGACATTTTCAGCTCGTTCTCTTTTTCTTCGAGACGCACCTGTTCACTGATATATAGGTATATAATAATAATATATTGAACAGGCATCGGGACATTGGGTTCGCGTTTGACAAAGAGAATGGCCAAAATTACATTGTATATGTACATATAGATAGTATTTGCATTGAAGGGTAACTGGCGAAAATCTTCAGACGATATGCCTATATTATATGTTTACAACTCTAAATCCGAAGGGGATGAAATATAATACCGATAAAGTTTGATGACGGGGTACTCTGTGGGAATTTAAGACTCGAGGAATTCGGCCGAAATAAGATAACGTTATTTTACCGATTTAATGTTTTTCTATTTTTTAAAAAAAATCTAAACACCTCCATGTTTACGAGTATTTCATTGAAAAAATAAATTCTCTGCTGACAGATATGTTTCATAACAATATCTTTTCGTCTAAATGGAATATTAAAATTACATCGTAAACGTTTTTAGACTTCACTAAGTACATATTGAGATCGGTTACAAAGCGAAAGGATTATCGGACAACAAAAGACTGCCTCTGAATAAATTTAAATATACGTCTCATGAGTTATGCGTACTTATATTAATACCACGAGATAAGTGAAACCAGCTGAAGATAAGTATGGTAATTATGAAATTATACCGATGCGGGGAAAATAAAAATTAATTTTTATATGATTAGGTGTACAAAAACAACACAGTTACTACACGTTTACGTTAACGACTTATGTATAATAATATTATATGATTATCCATTTAGAAAGTTGTTGATATTATTATTATTACATTTTGGTATTTATATATAAACAATATAGTGTATTTAACAAGTATATAATTGTCAATAAATCTATCACTTTGTTCTTAGATATTGGTCCGTAAACATGTGAACAAGCTTGAGTGTACAGTGTTTTAAATATTCACTTAATAGGTATCCTTAAAATTACCAGGGCGGTCGTGTGAATGTGTATTCATTATTATAATTATTGATGGTTATATACGCGCTGGTCCAAAATATACGACTACATGCAGCATATTTACGGTAAGAAAAAAAATTAGAAAAAATAACTGTTGTCACGTGTTGGACGTAGTATGTACGTGTATGAATAATTATCTACTTATCGTCAAGTTATACGAGGTTTCTGTGGTAATAAGTTCAACCGGCTAAGAAAATCTCTATTGAGTTTTGCGTAATGAATTATGCATGGTGAAAAATATTTGTCATGGACAATCCAAGAGTAATAAACATTTTTGTTCAAAATTTCAAAACTAAAGTACCGTATAATATAAATTATGACCAAGGAAAGTATTTCAAACGTTATGATATTATTATATTCTATAAACAAACACGTGACAGATGCTCTGAAGATTATACTTATTATCAAACAAAATAATGCGTATTTTAAAATACTTCAAATCTGTACACCAAGATTTCATAGTGATAAACCGGTATCGATGAAATCGGCGAATAGTATGGCTCAAGAAGTTCTAGGAAGATTTTGATTTAAAAAATGATGAATGATGATAGCAAGACCTATACGAACAGAGTCACGTGGTAGTTCGGCATTCTTGCTGTAGTTGTGCGCACAATACCCATGCATTGACATGTAATATGAAATATACACCTATGCACCTAGTTAAACGTACTGTATTGCCTACGAATCTTGGATGTTTATAATCAATTATATGGGCACTATAATTTGTCTGTATAAAATATTGCAATTGGAGACTGGTAGGAAATCACACATGTGTACTGCACCGCTGTTGGTCATCTATTTCGGTTTAGTCATATTTGTATAACTGATGATCATAACGGTCGATAACGCGAGTATATATTATTAATCAAAACGTATAAAATGTGATTCGCTATCATTACTTGATTGTCTAAATTATCATTAAATAAACGTTTTAGACGTGACTTGATGAATATTACAATATTAATTGTGTCTATCGTATGATCAATTCAAATAAATATACTGACCAGAGAATTGAACTTGTGAATTCGTTTGATATAATACAGATTGTTGCAGTATAGAAAAGAATTAATTTAATGCGTCGAAAGTGACGAATAATTAGCTATTTTATTCTCGTGCATACAGAAATCGATAAGATTTGTATGCTGCGTCTGAAGTATGAGAATGAAAAACTGTGATGTAACAATAACAAAAACTAAATCCTATTCCGAAGGGATATAGGAATTTAAACATAAAATATATAAATAATTAGGTACCGTATACGGCTACACATCAATAACCGATGTGGCCAGTGCAATGAAAGATTATTTATCGATAAGGATTCGATTTTTTTTTCTATGGTATTATTTATAATAAACGTGTGATCAAAATACTCATTACTCTTATACCCAATATGAGTGTTATTGTCGTATATTTATTCGTATATTCGATCAAGTATAAGTCACTGTTTATTTATATTAGGTATATTTATAATAGGTATATTATAACAACACGGTTTTACATCGAGAATTATGTTTGTAACATTTCGATTATGACAACCGATTCCATTGCGGGTCTGTTAATATTCTTTAGTTTTTTAAAATTCCTCATAAGGTTATTACGTATAAATATCTAATGTATGATGGTTAATACTTATTTAAAAAAAATAAATGTATACATTTGTCTGATGGTATTTGACGTTTACTTGCATATAAACAATAGCGTAACTATGTGTAGGTGGAAACTATAAATAAATCTTTACATAAAATATATTCATTTAATTTTGACTTATTTTTACGGAAATGAATCAACAAAATTATACGATATCTATTTTTATGTAAATAAAGTTTTTCGTCGTCCTTTGTATACAGTTCTGAGATTTTGTATACACCAATATCGAACAGAATCAATCATTCAACGTATTCATAAGAAAATATATACATTTAAATCTATAGTACATGTTAAATAAATTCAACCGATCCATTGTGAGTTTGTTTATCTTCAAGGTCTCTAAGCGCATTTCAAGTAAATAAAAACGGGTCAAATTCGTTGAGCAATAATAAGCCCTCGAGAGGAGATCTAAATCGAATCTATCACAAATCTATACCGTATGCATATACGAGTATAATGTTAATCGTCAGAAATTTAACTACAGCACGTTAGATTTTTCATTTAGTTTTAATACGTTGTGTTATATGTGCATATAGCAGCGCATGTATGGGGTTATTAAATATTGCGGTTTCGCGCCCTGGACCAGTTTGTATTATATCCTCTGACCTTGATCAACATGTTGTTAAAGTTATTTAATTTATTATTTACGGTAAAAGGACGACCGGTGAGTATGTGACGATAATTTCTTTTTTTTCACCGGCACTTGGATAGTACGTAAATACAAACGCATTTTCTAAGTTTTCGGACCACCACTTATAACTGAGTGATAAACACAAGGCAGTCGTGTGGTTCTATTTTATAAATATCTAATTGTCTAACCATATGAGTTTCAAGCAAAAATAATAATTGTACAAAATTTTATTCAATGTATATAGGCACATTTGTACGTGACCTAAAATCAAAAATCCAATTATAAACAAAATAGACGATTGTGTTACGAGAAAAAAAAATGTTGATAAATAAGAGCTCTAAATGTCTGAAAATAAACTACTTTAGATACTAGGTTTGTATATACATTATTTTAACGGTCTTGCGAATAATCAATTAAGGTACCAAATAAAAATCGACAAACTATAAAAATCTAATAACATTTACACCACACATATTAGTTAGAACCAATACACTTCAATTTTCAAGTTTTCTATGTAAAATTATTATAATTTCTTACTAGGTTATATTTAAGCTTATTGTGTTCCAATTACCACTAGAATATCAATATACAAAAAAGTCTTTTGAAAAGAAATTTCAGAGTTTAATCCTAATAAATATTATACAATCTATAAACAATTTGATTTTTAAGTCTATGATAATGAATGCATCTTGGTTTATTAAAAATTCTAATCACAAATATATGTATTTCTATAACTCTATGTTGTACCAGCTTTGTCCATTGTTCAATAAAATAGTTTCTACTTATAGCGTATACGGAACTACTACTTATGCGATTTTATTATTGAAGTGTTGTTTGTTCATAATGAGTCATGTTTTAAATTTAAAATAATTTTAGCGTAGTAGAAGACAGAATTAATATAAGAGTTTGTTTCTAATAAATCCATAGGGGCTATGAAAAAAAATGCATTGTTAATGATGCAAATCCAAAGAAAAACAAGAATGTGCTGTTTTTATAGATCAGCAAATGACCCTCATCATAAATTTAACTAATTCTTCAATTGGTGTACTTACAAAAATGCTTGGATAGATCAGGGTTGAAACGTATAATGCGGTATAGTATTAAACACATATTATACGTACGTATAAAACATATAAAACGTATAGTATATATCACATAATTACATACGTTTTATACCATATAAAAATAAAATCACTTATTAACAAAAAATACATTTATAATTTACACTAATTATAAAAACAAGAAATATAAATTATAAATAGCAAAGTGTGGAACTATTCATTTACTATTAATAATAATTAATTATAATTCATTTTATTGATGTAAACGTATTTATAGTAGATTCATTGTACTTGTGTTGTAAATAACATTTTAAATATTTTTGGCAAGATATAAATTTTATTTTATATCAATTAATAATAAATGTGTTATATTTTGTGCCTATAGCAATTTTTTATTATTTTCTATTCAGATGGATTCGAAAAAACGAGAAAATAAAATTGCGAACAAAATGATTTTTTTATAAATTATTTAACATACCTATATAATTTGTAACTTATTAATATATATTATATACTAAGTAATATAAGTAAATATATATACTAAGTATAAAAATGAAAAACTTAATATCTGAAATTGGGAGTATTTTAAATTTTATAAGAGTGAATTTCCAAAATAAATCATATTATGTTATATACGTATTATTCGTGAGACACATTATATGTGTACCGTATAAAACGTTTTATACGCATATATTACCAACCCTGGGATATATTATATAATACGACAGTATACTGAAGCATAGCATTACCAGTTTGAAGGGCCGAAATGGGTTTTTAAGGCTTAATAACCAATTCAAATATCAACTTACTATATTACTTTATCACTCACTGACTGCTAATTGATTTAGTTACATAAACCATCCGAGTATGATTATAAATTTAAAATTACAGGTATAAGTTGGTGTGCTGATCGTTTTTTCTTTATTTAAATAAACGTGTTTTCATCTTTTATAAAATTTGAATAATAAAATTAAAATTCAAATAGCTTAAATATCGTACTCTTCAATTAAATACATTTTCTGGAAAAAATGTATACATACATGCTATAGCATTGTTCATCTATTTGAATATCTATCAATTTGAATTAAGAAAAAAACAAATATTGTGGGATTTTTGTATTGTAACTCTCGAGGGGACAACTTTTCTGAAGCGAATTCAAGTATTATAAAAGTATAAAAATTAATCAAAAATATGATAGGTAAAACTGTATACCTAGGTATTTTTCAAATAAGTGCGCGAATCGCGGTGCGAACCGTGTATATATATATATAGTTGCATAAATATAACTTTTGTTTTGAGATTGATTTTATTTGTCGACAAGAGTCTTATTTTTTATTATAGGTTTTTTTTTTTCAAAAATGGTCATTTATATTTTATCAGAGTTATGTGCATTGTAATATCATATTACAATATTTCAATTATGTGTGTGAAAAAACAATATATGGATGATATAGTGTATACATTATACATTATTATAGAATTCATTATAATATGTTTACCAAGGATCAACTATTCCTAATATTTAAAACGTATCATCTTGTTATGACTTGTTTAAGATTTATAATTGTTATGATATGTTTACGTTGCGTTTACGGACTGTGGAATAGTTTTTATTGTGAACAAGATTATATTGTTCAACGATTCAAAAAAAAAAAAAATATAATAATCAAACGTAGAAAATTTAGTGTTTGTATTTATCATACGGAGGGATGCAAAATAATTGTCACATAAACAATACGAACTCGATAAATAATGAGTTATAAAATAAAAATGTATATATTTATAAATATATATATATGGTGTAAAATGAACGGTTTATCGGTTCTAAGGTCTATCGATATTGGTTGTGTGTAATTACATATTTTGTGAACCAACAGATTGTTTACGGATTGCTGGTTATGGAGTAGTCAGTTTCCGATTAATGTAGACTGTAAAAAATGTTATTGTGATTATTGTGGTAAGAAAAATATCATATGAAGAGCGTACCTGTCCAGTAAAATAAAAATAAAATCATACATGCACCTTATATACTTCCGGTACACAGATAGCAAAGAATGAATATGACGTTTGAATAAAACATTAAACTAATTATAGTTATACATAGTTAAATATAAAGTATAGTTAAATATACTTGATAATCGATATCGTATAATATCGTCTACACGAAAAAATCATTCCTAATTCATTGTTGGACCGAATTCGAATCGTACTAGGCTATTTCTTAGAACTGTATTGTATTATGACAGTGTACTTTTATACCCATATATTTTAATGATAATAACGATCCATCACTTGAAGATCAACATACACTTTAACGGTTCATACGGTGTAACTTATTTATTCTTGCGTTGAACTGTAGTAATTTTATAGTAACAATCATTTTAAGTTAAAACCACTGCAGTGGAGGTACTTACCATTTTGTATTATAACAAGGTAGAAATTTCGATTAAACGAAACGTGCGTTGTCATATACATGGTATTTTCGGTAATTTTGACAAATTGAGATTCGTATATTTTGTTGAAACGTGAATATCAAAGAAATTATATCATAAACAATATTGTTTACATGATCATTACTTTATTAACATTTTTATTACGTTCTAGTGCTTACGTTTTATGATGAGTTAGTTGACGAAGACAAAACGAGTAAAACCGTATGATTATTGATGCCGATGTTTAAAAACAATGGTCTGTCCTACGGGTTGGGGTGGCTGTATGGAGTTCAAGTGTCTCCTACATTCTTTATTGCCACGGGCACATTGTGAATAATAAACACGTCACATTATAGTATAAAATATCACACATGTGTTTCGTATATAATATATTACATTATACGACTGAAAATTAAGAAAATTAGTCAACACATAAGATCCCATATTGCCTATTAGACTTACACACATCGAATGCAAGAAGTAATTGTTTATGCGTATGTACATCGTAGTATTGTAGACAATGGACGACAATCGGTTAGGATGGCGGTTCCCGAGCAGGAGCGCGCGAACACATTTCTGGAGAAGCGTTAGCAGTTCTTCAAGGAGTAAAATGTTTTCAGAATAATTTACACGATTGGAAAAAAAGATAAATAATTAAAAACGAACGGTATTATTTTATTTTATTTACTTTAATATATATATATATATATACTACGAATATAAATTGAAATTAAATTTTAAAATATAAAAATCATCTTTCACTTCACAACTTTATATTACACTTTAAAAGCAATTAAAAAAAAAAAATAAATAAAAAAAAAGTTTTTTAGAGTTTTGATTCAAACTCATTGGGGAGGGGGTGTGAGATTTTTGAAAATGTACGAGGTGGCGTGAATTAAAAAAGTTGGTGAAACACCGAATTGGTACGAGTAATATTCTATACGTCCGTGGAGGCACCACATCTTATCCATTCTTACAATTTATGTCTGATATTGATGTATTGGATCACGCCTAGAAAAACGCCACGGTTATGAATGCTATTATTACACACGAAATTTTCACGTGGGCAGTTTACGTTGTCATGCGTGGATGGGAAACTAAACAAAAGGTATGAAATTCGTCAAAGGAACAACGCGTTGCGAGTTCCGTGAAACCTTACGAATCAATCTCCAGACTGTTGTCGTTGCCGGGCGAAGGGGTTGAGTGATAATCGAAATTGTCACGTGCAGCTACATACATTGCCAGATCTAAATCTCAGGAAGCAGAGGTACAAACATTAATTGGAGGTCTATTCAAAACAAATTATTTGTAAAACTTTTTTTTCGTTTTCGTGCACCATTTTCAAATATACATTTATAAAATTTGATTTATAAATTTACTATTAAAAGTGGTTGAATGCATTATAATGAATAAATACAAAAAATGAGCACGAAAAAGAAAAAGAAAATAACGAAACAGACAATTTCAGTTTTACGCGGCGTCCTACGTAAGCGATTGCAATGCGAACGCGGTGCGACGCGACGCGTAGCGAAATTCGAAAGATCCGACGCTGTGCGTCGCGACGCGGTTTTACTGTCCTACGTGCACGAGATTTTCGTTTTATTTCAGAATATTAACTATCAATTTCCATTATCAGATTTTAACATTTTATTATTTTATAAACAGCACGCATTACAATTTAAGATGATATTAATTCATCATATCTTAATGCGTATTACGCATTGATCATGGACGGACGAAAAGCATTTTTAGTGAAAAACTTGTACCTTAAGTATCAACATATTAAAAAACACCTTCGACAAAGAAAACAAACAAATTAAATAAAAATTAAAAAATTATACAATCATATCATATAAATAATACTATTAGATATTATACAATATATCATATCAAAAATAAAATAAAATATGTTATACTTACTTGTAGTACCAATTATTTTGGCAACTTCTTTCCGTTCACGACATGATATTAACCTATTGTGATAATTTTTGCATCTCTTGTCTCATAATGCAGGACGTTCTTGGACAACACTAAAATTACCGACATCTCTCATCAAAATATTTGCACAACAAAAACACAATGATATGATAACGTGATGGTCGATACATAAATCAAGTCGCGTTCAGATCCCGTAAAAATATCAAACCGTTTGATCGCATTCAGACACACGTGCGGTTGCGTGTGAAAAACCGAAACCGAAGAACACGTGCGCTCCACGAAATCGTATCAACCCGTATGATGATAGATAACAACATATAGGTATAGAGAACAATCGATACAACTATATAATAACATCATGTTTTCATTTTCCCGTTCTCGACGGCTGTGTTCTAATTAGTACCGTATCTTAATAGTACCGGATCCAAGTCTCAGGATACCGGTGTGCAAATAACAATTAGAGGCCGTTTAAAAAAAAATTTGTTCAGTATACGAGTGTATATATATATATATATATATATATATATATGCATATAATAATTATAATTTAAAAACAACTACAAAAAATCAAAAAATATTCGGAACATGAAAAAGCAAAAAAAATAATAACAAACGGATAATTTTCAATTTTGGATTAAAGGCCCATTAGAGCTTGAAATTGTCGTGCATTGCACCCCGTGCACCACCACTAAATCCAGCACTGATTCTAATATGTTCGGTCGAGGGATGTGGGACAGCGATTCCGATAGTGCACGCGGTCCACAAAACATGTACAGCGTGTAGCAACTCTACGGTTCACAATTACAGTTGAGGAGTACCGCGTTCAATTTAATAATAATGATAATAATAATAAATACCTGTATATACACAACACACAATAATATAATAATATGATAATAATAATATAATAAAAGGCGTAATGGGTAATAATAATAACGCGTGTACGTTGACCCTCGGCGGCCGTCGCTCGTCTTGTCCTGCACATGACAACAACGTATTATACAGTCGATTGCTTCGGTTACCCGCGTACGGTACAGTGTGTAATGGATGTATACACCACATTACTATTATTATATAGAAAAACCCGAAATAAAAAAAAAAAAAAAAGAAAAAGAAAAAGAAAAAACGCGCCGCGGCCGATCGTACCTGGCCCGGCCCGACGGCCGAGGTGGAGGGGGCAATCGTTTCTCCGGCCTTACGTCCGCGCGCACCCTTATCGCACACGGCGGCGGCGTCTACCGGACACGCGCGCGCGATCCGAGTGGCCGCCCGCGGCTCGTTCAGTGCGTTCGCCGGCATTCGTACGGCGCGCGTCAACACCGGTCGGTCGTCGCGGTCGCTCCTCCGTCAGCAGTAGTCACGCACATGCGCGGCGCCAGTGTTCGCGAGTTCGCAGCCGTCCCTCGAATTGGCGAAAATCGTGTGCACCGATCGCGTCCGATTTCCGGAAACCGTATCGCACGCGTTCCGTCCGTCGTCCGCTTCCTCGGGCGCTTTTCCACTACCCGGGGCGGTCGCCATGGATCGCGAGACGTTCGCCGTCCACCGTCCGGACCGTCCGTCGAGATCGTCGTCCAACCGTCGCTGATGCAGCTTGCTGCTGCGCATTTCCTCACGCGATTATCAATTGTTATCCGTAGATAATAACATCACGATAGCCGCGTAGCGTCGTGATATTAATAAATAATAATATACACGCTGTACCACTGCTGCTGCTGCCTCGCATCCGTCATGGGACTCAGGTGAGCGACATCGCGTACTTTTGCTATGTACATTGTACATACATATAACATTTATGTCGAACAATTTTTCGCCCTGTACGCGTTCCCGGGAAATTCGTTGCACTCTTAAAAGCAACCCCGGAACCACCGGTTGCACGCCCGCGACGGGTTGGCGGCAAACAATGTAGGTATTGTACAGGTAGTGTCTACGTACGTAGGTGTGAAAGTATGAGTCTAGTCCGCTAACCCGATAGAACGTTTGTGCACCAATGGATTTGGATTTATTACGCGGCTGTCCGGTGGCGTGTCCAGCAGTTTGGGTTGCTTGTCGGTTATCAAATTAACAGAAAACCGTATAATAACCGCATAACAAGTTATAAAAAATGGAAATTTTTTTAAAAATACATACCTACGTGAAGATCCCGTTTTACGTTATGGTTTGGTCGTGGAAACTCGTCGTGTGGTTCCAGCTTTGTATCGTTTAATATCAAGATGTATATAATATAGGACTTCATGAAATTTCGGACAGGATGTTGGACTGTTGTCCTCCCCTGGACACACCACTTCATCATTCCTGTATTCATCATACTTGGGTAGGTATTTTAATATGGATTAGGTTCCTGTGCGATTATGATTAACAATAATTTTGCTCAGCGTTTCTAAAAATTTTGTCGAAATTTTTGGGATTACGTTTCCGTTACAGTTTAATTGATTTTGTTGAAAATCGAAAGATCTGGTGCTTGATCAATATTATATAATTGTTATCACCATTGTTGTCATCTTTACCGCATATTTTATGTACATGCGTATTCTACGAATTGTCAAACTTTCATAATCATCATTATCATTATCGAATGAATGAGTTTTTACTCCGATCGGTGTACATCAGACGTACACAAATATATAACTTATAACATACGATCGAATAACTGGTGTATTCTTGCTTCGTCGTTGCGGTGTACAAAATCGAACCAATTGATTTTTGAAATAGGATTTTTTTTTTTTTATATGACAGCCGAACATGATTCCAGCAAAAGGTAATTGTAGTTTATCGTCAACAATCTAACGTGCGACTTTAAGTCCGCGATAATGTTAATTTATTGTGTCAATGATATTGTTTTGTCGGGTTGTTATCATTGATGTCTGCCGCATGACACTGTGCCGCATTGTTTACACTATTATGATATGGTATTAATCATTTTTCTCAAAATTATATACCTAGTAATTTTAATTGGACAATTTTTTTATTTTAAAATATTGAATTTTAATAAATTTGTGTTGGATTTCCGTTTCGACGAATTCGGTTTTTTCGTACTCAACAAAGCGCACGTATCGGCTTGATAATATACCTACTTGTATATTATTATTATGATTATTTATGTGAGTAATTGATTAATGGACAGTTAACGATTATTGATTTATTCAATCGCTGGTAAATAATTCGTTTGATAAGTTATAAATTAAAATACGATATATTATGTTATTATATATTATATTTTCTCATATGATTTTATATTTTCAAATTGAATAAACATCTGATGATATTTATTATATGACCATGTATGAATTTAATGTTTATATATAATACGTTGATGTTATTTATTATATTATTAATATTTTATTTGCAGCAGGAGCAAATAATTAAAAATCATTCTTGCGGTTTATTTTTGGTATAACGCTCGTGTAATGCGATACATCCAAACCACAAAAATTCTTTACTTTTATACTCGATCCATAAAACAACACTTCTCCATCTCATAATAATAATTGGAGTTTTTTCAAAAATTGTTTTAGATATAAACTTGAATTCGCGTTCTACAGTTTACATAATACTTGACACTATAATAGATTATATTACTCGACGTTTATATCATAACAGTTTAGTAATAAAAACAGAATTTTCTCTAAAGCGATGTTAAAAGAACTACTCTATATATAAATTTGTACGATGAAAAATATCGAGTCTCGATGTTCTGTAAAAAAATATTTTTTTTTAGCTTTTATTTAAAAAAATCTTTGGTTCATTCTAAAACTTGGTTACTATTCACGAATTTTTTTCATTTTTAATGTAAAAATCAGGTGCTTAATTAGTACGTTCATTATATTATCCGTGTGTTATTATCCGATTCGGTCTACTAGCGTTTTTACTTTTTACCACCCTACATACGAGATTAACGTTCGAATGTACCTGTCGTATACTTCGATTTCTCGTTTCCTCCCCGCCTCCAACTGAGGTTCGATTTCATCGCCGACGCCGCTGCCTCTTATACATAGTGACCCCTTTTTTTTAACGTCCCGTGTCCGGCTTAATAATATGTATAATATACCTGTATAAAATGAAAATAAAAACACGTTGCATATTATTATATCATGTTCCTCGTCATCGTCGGTGGCGTCCTTACCGTTTATTAGACGCCTCCCCCGTCAACTGACGGAGGGGTAAAGGGTTAAAAAAAAATAAATATAATGATTACACGAGGAACACGGGATCGCGCTTCTTGCGGTGTTTTACACCGTCGTCTCGGACGACTGCGATACCGGAGACCGGTGCAGCATTGTGTATTGTATGTATTTTATCATCAGCGTACGCATGCTCATCATGTAATAATAATGTATACGTTTCGGTTAAAAACCACTTCGTATGTAAATATACGAATACTTTACATTTTAAGTCTATACCGTTTGTATACACGCGGCGGTGTTGTCAGATCGAATGGAAATAAAAAAAACACACACTCGTAAGTTAAGATCGCCTGGGAGATCGATCTTCATATCGTGGTGTACCGTAATATGTATACACGCATGCCGTAATGATTTTTATTTTTTTATCGTCCCCCTCCCCCCTGTCTGTTCGCTGGATGCTTAGTGAATTTTGTCCGCGACGATATTATTGTCGACGATTATCCGCTTGTTTCGGATTAAACTACTGCTACGCGATGCGTGGCCGATAAAAATACGCAAAGTTAGCTCGGCACGCGGTGGCGGCGGCACACGTTCCGAAATAGCCGCCGAGAATTTGGCACTAATTTCACTCGCGCGTCGCGTGCGATAATTTGTGCCCCGTGTGTTCACGTGTATTGATGTGTGTGTACGTATATAGGTATGTGTATGTGTGCTTACGCGTTGGCTGCCGCAGGAGGTGGTCGATTAATTTGTTTTTTTTTTTTGCGATTCTTATATTTATACCAATATCACTCGACCGAGAGTTTCGCATTTACGTTTATATTTTAGCAATTTGCAATTTTTAATTTCGCCAAGACTCTATGGTTATAGTTTTTTTTTTCTTTCGATCTCTATGCGTGTAGAGAGACCCAGTGAGTGTGAATATATTCGCGTCGTTTAAATTAAGAACTCTTGTTACAATACCCGTACGATATTTAACGAGTCCTGCTAAGCATCTACGTATCGACATGCGATGACAACTGTGTTATATTATGGTTAAACTCACAACGTCGTTGTGTGACGATTCGTATACGAACAATTATTTTTCATTCAAATACACGCACAAGCACACCGATTTAATTATTCATTGTACCTTTTTTTCTTCAAACAACGACTAAATATTATAGATTTTATGTGTTGTTTCGTGTAGTACGTTATATTACAATACGTCCATTCTTCTGTAATACGTTTGTGTTTATTATTATGACCTGAATTATCTACGATTATACGATTATAATTAACGAATAATTCTGATACTAATGTCGTGACACTGTTTAAAAATTCAAAGTAAAGTATTCGAACAAAACGAATATTTCCGACGTGTACGTGTACATTTACGTGTATATCTATTCAATTCGACCTATAACTGTTTCCAATCGTATACTATTAAATAAAAAAATTTTAATTTGAATTTAGAAATTGCTTCATATTAAAATTCTTAAATATCATTTAAAGTATCACTTTATAGGCATTCTACAAAAAATTCTTTCAATCAAAAAAAATCGTTTTACAATCGTAACAGAAGTAGTTGATTAGTAAAAACATACATCAATTTTTTCTTGGTCGTAAATTTAATATGGATAATAGTCCAAATTGTTTTTAAATTAAAGGTTCAAAAAATATTACCTAATATCTACCTATATATATATTCTTATATAGTTGAAATGTTGAAACACCACAATCATTATTTATGATCCCATGAATTCTGTAAATGCAACTAATAATCGTGTTAACAACCATTTACATATTATTCCTGAAAGAAACATAATATATAATTGTATTGCAAAAATTAATGACTATTAAACGTATTATTTTTATATTTCTTGCAAAAAATTGAATTTCAAGTTGTAAATTGAAATGTCGTTTAAATATAAAAATACATCAATTGAATAGAGTGTAAGGTCAGTGTCGGATTAACGATACAGAGGGATAGAGGTAAAGCGTTGGGCAAGGACACAATATACTACAAATACTACGGTTGCCCTTAAGTGTCAAAAGTTTTAATCTGGCTCCAGACTACCCGTCACGCATGTAATCAGCGCTATTATTTTAATTTAAACATTATTAATTTAAATTAAATTGAATTTATAATTTGAAAAAATAAGTATTTTCAATATAATATATAAATATTTTTAACATAAAACGTTTAGGATTTATTTGCTACTATGTTGAGAGATTATTATTAACAAATTATTACAATATAAAGTTATCAATGTTTTAGTACTAGGTATTGTTTTGATTTCAATTTATAAAATACATACCTTATTACCAATACTACTTTTAATTATTGATTGATTTAAATTATATAAATCATAAATTAAGTTTTTTTTAAGGTATGTATCATCAATGGGTATAATACTTTTCGTTCTCAGCTTCTATATATACTGCTCTTTCCGCTACATCATTACCTTTCTTACATTACATAATATTATTTCGTTATATTAATTAAAAACTTTTTTAGTATTGCTCTTTTGTTAGAAGTGTTCATTATTCATATTTAGTAGGTATTTGATAATCTAATAGTGCCTCTTAGATAATATAAATAATATATTCTAAAGATATTTAAATGATTCAATATTTTCAGATTGCGTCATTGTAATATAATACATATAGCTTATATTGTATCGATTAAGTATCATTATTTTATACAAATTAATTAATAAAATAGTTACATTACTGCGCTTAGGGTAATTAAATAAAAACTTTATCACTGAGCTGTATTAATAACACATAGAAGCACTTACAACAAATTAGTTTATTAAGCTGGGTAGTTTGGTAACTTATATTAATATTTCCATTCAGCTACTTTGAAAATTTAATTGTTATAATATTAAAATTTATATAATTTTAAAAACCTATTTGATTTTTACTATCTTATTTCAGACTGTTTGATTTTCGTTTTATTATTCTTATTTAATCGAACAAGATATTTTCGAGGCCTTAAACAAGATCGTCTATTTTTTAATACGGTATTTTAAAATAAAACTTTTTATCTAGCATAATTTGATCATTATTTGATTTGGGACTATACTCGTTCAACCAATTCATATATTTCCAGTGGTTTTTTTATTTCCGTAACGACTATAGTATACCTATATCGCATATTATATATACGCATTTAGAGCACGTATGCGTAATATATATATACATTTATATATATATATATATAATATATATATATATATATATATATATATATATATATATATATATTATATGCAGTGCAAATGCAGCAGTCACCAGAACCAGACGCATTAGCAAATCAAATAGTTTATATAAGAGACGAGTATATGCGTGTGTGTTTTCAGACTTTTATGATCAAGGACCTGGAATTTAGATAAATATATATACATATAGTTGTCTTATATACGTGCATGTGAATCGCGATCCAGATGAAATCTCGTCAATATGTGCAGTAACCCAGTCTCACAGACCATACACACACACACACACACACACACACACACACACACACACACACACACACACACACGCACACACACATACATACACACACACACACACACACACACACACACATACACAAACCCACATTCACATATGCACAAACACACGCCGTTTATTATTTGTAATGAAAAATCGTTTCCCAGTGCGGTGGTTGGCTGTTGTTGTTATATTTCAGGACTTCATTATGCGTATGTGTTGTGTATGTGTATGTGGTATGTTGCAGACAAAAATTACAGGGCGAGGTTTCCTGTACATTGCCCCCAACACGTCCTTATCATTTTGTAGCACAGGAAAGAACAACCGTTCTGCGCGTGTATGTTTTGGTGTGAAGTTCCGATAGTAAATATATTTATTCGATAAGTATATAGATAGATCGTATTATATATATACATAATATGAACGTATTTTATCTCGAACAGATTTTTATTGATGGAAAAAATATGATGTACTGCTTAAGCAACACTCTGTGCGAAAAAATATGAAGAAATAAAAAAATTAAATCGCTAAAAATAATATAGAACGTTTAGTTAATCAATATATTACAACAAAGCTTATCTTTACGTAATGGATACTTAGTGGATTTTTTTCCAACGTAAAAATGTTATTCATTCGCCATTTTACACGAAGGTATAATAGGTATTATTTAATAACAATAAATTACTAGAATATTAATGTTCCGTTACGTAACATTCAAATGAAGTGAAATAGTTTAAGTTCGATGTGAACAGAAGCATCGCACTTTTTGACAACTGTCCTGAAATTATTTGAATTTATAGAAAACATTATTTAATTTTTGTTTTATAAGTACAATTAAGATTTTCTATTTCAGAATTCACTATGTACAGTATAAATAAAGTCTTTATTTATAGTTAACTCTTATGTTATTTGTATGTACTATTGTGGGCTTTTTTTTTTTAACTATTGTGTTAGTTAAAACTATCGGGTCCATATTTGTAATTATTTTGAACGATGAATATTCTTTGAAACAAAAAACTCATAGAAATACGTTTTTTTATTATAATTTTATTATTATTACAGTGGTACCACCAGAATACCATCATCTCCTCCGGTGAAAGAGGATCGAGATTCAATGGTCAAAAACTGTGGATCGCCGCATAAAAACATGTATTTGCAAAACGCGCCCAAAGACTGCAGGTAAGGCTATATACATATATTTTATAAGGCAATGTGTTAACCGTTTTAAGAATCTTTTCTTTGCCCGCCGAACAAATGGCATAGTACGTCCATTGTTGCTTGTTATTGGGTGTGACCCTGCAGGCTGCAGCAGTAGTGGCCCCTGTATACCGTTATTTAGGAAATTGGCGGTCAAGTGCGTATATGTATGCACATGCCCGACGGTCGACGGTAAACATTTCTCACCCTACGAGCAAAAGAAAAAAGGAAAAAAAAGGGGTAAAACGGGATCGACAATGTATAATGGTAAAGCGTTGTTCTTTATTATTTATACCTTTTACTTATCGTCACAAAGATTTTCAAATAAATTGCACATGCCATGCTTGTTATTAGCGACCGGTGTGTTGAATAAGTACTTCGCTCGGGATATTGCAATTGTGCACGACGTTTTCTCACACGTGGGTGTCGGGATCACGTCGTAGCAGGTACACGGCAGCAATACTATAATGTATCTGAACCCGTATTATAATAACATCTTATTTTCTGTCTGTCAATAATGAATCGATTTTTCTTCACCCCTATCCGGGAACATGTACTATTATTATGCGCTCTCTTTGTCGTATACTATACGATCCCCGTTTTGTGTTCAATTATTATTATAGTATAATGTAGGTGGTGCCCATATCATAAAAACCCTTCACACAAATATGGTTTTATGTTATCGTGAAATTTTCTTTAATTCGATAAATCATTTCAAAAAGTCCTGTTGAATTTGTTTGAATTCTTTATCTTGTGCGACGTGCATATGTAGCGGACATAACTATGTATTTATTACATGAACAACGTAGTTACTACTATATTTTTTTTTACTTTTATTCCAAGAACCAAAGTAATATTTTCCGATTTTTTATAACAGATGAAAAATTAAAATTATAATCTTTTAGTACCTATGCTTACTCATACAATTTGAACTTGTTCAACGTACCCTCAATAAATTATTTTTCAGTCGTTTAAAATGTACTTGTTATGCTTGTTCAATTTAATTTAATTTAAGAACTGAAAAGTTGTCTTGATTTTCGAACAAGTCACGTCAGTCTTTTACTTCAAACGACATAATTTTCGATCGCGGAAATATGTAATAAAGTGGTGGCCTAAGAGTTGATAATATTATTGTTATATAAGTTATATTTATAATATTATTATGTGCACGTTAATGGTTTATGATTTTTTATTAAAACTTTATATTAATTATATGTAATTTAAATACCTATGAATCACTAAATGTCTTAAAGTCTATTATTTTCTGTTATGGTATACCCGGTACCGATATTAGACGTACCTATTATAGCATTAGGATACTAAGGCAATAGTTAATACGGTTTTTAATTTTCACATATGTAATGCACGACTACTCTTAACCGTTTCAATGGTTTTGAGTAATGTTGACTTTAATCGAAGGCTGCACGAAAAATGTATTTTTCACAACTATTTTATCACAATAAACAGTATTCAAAAAATTAATATGTAAAATCACATTAAAAAAACACCATTATTATTAATAAAATGTATATATATCACTATTGGATAGCTCTAAGGCTCCGCGTGAATAATTAATTTAATTATACTATTTAAATTTTCTCACAATAAGATCCTTATGGATAATATGTATACAAAGCATTGCATTGTAATAAGACGAAGTATTTATTGAGTTTGTAATCGGAGCAATTTATGAAAAGTACCCGTATAGCAGTGCATAAACTATATAATTTTTTCGTCACATCCAATTGTCTGATACATTTGTGTTTACAGTGACTGTTTATTTTACATGTGGTCATTCTTTGGAATTTTTCCGATTCTTATAAAATATGATCATCAGTATTTGTAAAGTAAAAAAAAAGTTATTTAAAAAAAAAAAACACCAAAACGCGCGTATGATATCACCCCTCGGCTATCACAAAAAATATGTTTGTACTAGGTATTCTGTTTCTTCGGACCTTGATCACTTTAGTAATCGTTTCTTCTCGACTCGAAATGTTGAAAAGAACATTTGTGCATTTTATGAAGTGTAGACAGTAAGAGATCGACGTTTGTTTTTTTGTTGTGGCTATACATCCAATTGTTCGGGAATAACCTATACACATGGTTGCCGCACATATCTAGAAATATATATATATATAATATATTGCTTGGGTGCCACTCATTTTATTACATCTAAAAAAATCTACAAATCTAAATCTATATATACATACATAAAACGTGTGAAATTATTTTTTAATTGTACAAATATATAATAAAATGTGTTTGTTAATTTGTGACAATGCGGCGTGACCTCGGCCATGATTAATGGATGCTATTGGACGTATTAATCATATAATGACAATATTTTTGAGCAATAACTATGTATAATATATTATACTTGCTGTAGATAATTCCAATTTTTTTTTATTATTAAAAACTTATTCTGAGAAATCCAGATAACTTCAAAAATTAATAATGATGAATACGTTTTGTTAAAAGGCTTTGGTGATCACGCGGTTCTTGAACTAAACTATAAATGTAATTTCAAAATGTACTCTTATATAATATTATTCACATAATACTCTTATATACTTCCTTGAATTTCTGAATGTTGTAAGACATTTATCGATTAACTAGCTTACTATAATACGCTAATAAAATGTAATTTGTTTTAGGTGGAAAAACCTGTACAACAATGAAGCGGGTAGTGACGTCATATTTTTGGTCGGAGACCCCGAATGTTGGAGGTTCCCTGCGCATATAAACGTGCTATGTCAATACCCTGTGTTCGACGCTATGCTTCGTGAACCGTGGTCAAAAAAAGGCACCCCTATTCACATACCGGATGATGACCCTAGAGCATTCGACAACCTATTAAAGTGAGGTTTTTTTCTTTAACGAAGACGAAGTTTATAATATTTGTGTTGAATAAATATTGAGAAAATTGTATATACTAGAGGTGAATTCATTTTTTTTTCTATAATATTTTACATCTTAAATTGAATTTAGATGTTTTTCTCATAATTTAACCATGAATATTGGAATTCAAAACATATAAATCGAAAAATTATTTTCGAAATTCAATTAAAAACGAAAACGAAAACGAATGTGTTATGTTCTTGACGGTTTAGTATAGTGTGGTATAATTATAAATAATATTTATTTAAACGTTTTATATATAAATTAATTAATCCTAATTTAGAATGATTTTTAGTGTTTACTGCATAGTAGTTAGATTCATAATTTATATACATTTAGTATATTGCATTTTATGATACAGCATGTTTTTGTTTGGGCAAGGACATTAAATAGCGGGGAGCCACAGTGCATTTCCTTGAATCGAAACTTGAAATTTTTCCTGAAATACTTCTAAAATGTCTTTTTTAATTAAGATTTGCACGAATTGTAAATTATAAATACAATATTATGTATGTAAAATTGTAACGCGAGTCAGGAAATACTGAAGTAATAAATATTTTTGAGCTATTGCCAATCTATCAATATATTGTTAAATATTTTATAAGTTACTCGTGTGCCTAGAACAGATTAATGTATTTCGTTGAAAATAAAAAATATAAATAGCTTAAATATAGTAACCTACATAATATACAAAAACAGTGCCAACTAATGTACGTAGTTATTTATAAAGAACCAATGTAAAAGATAAAAATATTTTATATTGACCAAATAGCAAAATATAGTGAATATGCGGAAGTCACGCATTATACTTTTCTACTTACTAACAAATTTGAAACTCTGGAATGTTTTATTTCGATTCTTAATGTGATTTAATATGTTCGTTTGATAAAAGGATCTCTATGTTATTGTAACAGGAACAAATTCTTTATAATTCATTCACTGTTTTTGAATTTACATTTACATACATACACGATATACCGTGTGTTCAATTTTAAAAGTAATAGGAAATATTTCAAACGTACGACCTTAACTTTGATTCATGGTTCTTTTTGCAGGGTACAGAACATATAAATACATATATGTTTGATAAATTCTAATTTTTAACTTTTTTATCTCCGAATGCACAGTAAAATAAAAATTCTTAAATAAGAGCCACAATTTTTGACACTGGATTTGGATTGCTCTATTTTTTCTGAGCAACTTTGATCCTGACAGTTTTTTGATATCTTCAAAATTGACATTTTTAAGAGAGCCCAAAATTTTATATTAGGTAATTCGTAATATCATATTTTTCAAATTCTTAATATCGCATTTATAGGTATTATTATTACCATACGAAATATAAATAAAAAAAAGAACAAGATAGGCCTCGCTCTGATGTACAGTTGGGGGTGGAGTGCACCTCGTTTATAGGATAGGTCATTATTACAATGGATTTGTTAAATTTGAATGCAATGATAGATATCATTGTATACGAATAACGATTCTGAACGGAGTTAATATGTTTGTCTAGGATATAATATATTGTTATTTATAAAGATTGTAAAAAGTAAATTTTATTTTGAAACGATAAATATATTTTTCAATAAGGATGTGTTGGCAATTGCATACAGCGACATAGTTTGTCAGTCTAAAATATTATACATTATATTATATTTTACATGTAATTTTATATCAATATTCGCTGTTCAAACGCTTATAAAAAAAAATTGTGCCTATGGATTTTAATAATTTTTGAATGACAATAAGAACTACTTCTGTGAAATCTTTTATTAAATTTTTAAGTATTTTGTACAAGCCAAATTTTTTTATCACCGATTATAAAAAAAAAAAAATGTAAAAAAATCGAATATTTTAAATGCCTATAAATGGCTTAAAAATCAATATAATATTTTGAAAAAAATATGACATAAAGGAAATGCCTTTCTTAACAGCTGGTAAAAATTTCAAAAATCTGCGACTTATACTTTTTGAATTATAACAAATATTTAAAATCGTTCTAGAATAAATCGCTATTTTATGCAATTTCGTAAATATTTAAATTTCAAACAGTCATAACATTTTTTCCTCTAAGTCCGGTAGAAATTTTTTTAAAGATTTTTGAAGAGTAGCTTATAGATAACCTAGTGTTAAAATTTTGAACCTTAAGTATGAACAGAAAAAATTTTATGAATTTTTATCTACAAAATAACTTGCAAATTATCGTGATTTTTACACATTTTATACAAATTTGAGCTTTAAGGGCTTATAAAAAAATTGGTGTAAACCGATCACCGATATTTTTTAGTTACGATAAGTTTAACTTATTATAAACCTTGTATTAAATTTTCAAGATTTTTCGGTCTGCCAATTAAATTTTATAGATGTTTAAAAACAATAATTTTACAAAAATCGAAAATTTAAATTGTCTATAAATAAGTCAAAATATGTCAAAATACTTTGAAAACTTAACCATGTATAGAAAACGAACATTTTAAAAAAATGTAATTTGTAAAAACGTGATTTTGCATAAAATTTCCCGTTTTTTCGTAATTTTTTTATCGTTTTTTTCGATTTTTTTAAATAGTATTGAAAAGTTGGATTTTAAACTAGCCAAAGCACCATCTACATTCACTTTCCTTTCAGAAAATTTGCTACATAAGCAAATCGAAGCATTTTTACTGCCAAAAAAGGTGTCGTCAGACACAAAAAATAAAAAAAAAAATAAAAAAATAAAAAAAAACACACATCATTGTAAAACCAATAGATTCCATCACTCCGTTCAGAATCTAAAAAAGGTATTATTATAAAAATAATCGAAATATTTCCTATTACCTTTAAAATCGAACACGCGATATAAACGAAATCAACTAAAAACTATCGCTCTAAATACCAATATTATTAAAATAAAGTAAAATTAATGGCATAAAAAAATAAATTAAACTTGTATTATTGTACTGTCTTTAATATTGATTCACTGATAAATTTAACTTAATTAAGTTCAAATTTATATTCATTTACTGTTTTTATTTTATTTGCTCTGAAAAAAACGATTGTTCATCCATATATTTCATCCGGTTTGCGATTACATTTTCCTGTTGAGATAAGACAAAAGTAAATATACCAAAAAAACTATTATAGCGTGTCATGATAAGAGTCTAAACACATTTTTTCGCAAATGCTTCAACTAATAATATATTGTCCTTGGATTTTAGTATTTGAGCATTATAATACGACCTCAAAAGAACTGTAGATTTGAACAGCCATGAGTTTCAAATTAAAAAAAAAATATATATTTTCTTATTTGTTTAATTAAAAAAATTTTTTCCAAGAAATATTATAAAATAAGTATATATTTAATAAACTTTTTAATTTAATTTATTAAAAAATTTCATAATTTTCAAAACAAATCTTATATAATCGGCTGCATATTTATAAAGGCTAATGACACCCAACCTTTTGTAATGAATTTGCTGCGCGTAAGCTAATACGGCTGCATTTCCTTCAAATAACCACGGTGAAGAAATACGTTGGGGTTCTGACGCAAGACTATAAATATAAACTCCTTATTGACCAATCTTTCCTTGCTATACTACCTTAGTTTGGTAATTTATATTGCGTTATGAGAGTAGATCACGTTGGCACTGGAAATAAAATGTCATCCTATAATTTGTTTGCGTTAATGTATGGTTTTATAACATATTTCATAAATATTTTTATTTATTTATTTTATGTTAATAATCCCATGACTTATCGAGTAAAGATATTTATTACTATTATGTATTATTTTACAATGAAGTGTTCATATTACGTGTTCGTAAATCTATTGTAATTTTTAAAAAAATGTTAATAACAAATTTATTAAAAATTTAATTTAATATAGAGTTATTACTTTAGAAAGGTATTTTGTCAAATATTCTATTAGTATATAAGACTCATTTAAAAAGTTATAAAGATTCAATTAATTTTATATGAATATTGCACGATAAATTTATTGGTAAATAACGACCGGGGAGTAAGAAAGTAAAATTTATATAACATTCGAGTGGAGATGTTGATTATCAGTTATTTTTTCTTCTAAATAAATTATTTTTACAAAAATCAATGTCAAGATTCATAACGATTTTACTGATTTTAGTATCTGTTGTTTTTTCCCTTGTTAATATATAGTCAAACACACTTAAAACATTAGTTTGAAAACTTGGAACAACTATTATTATGTTGAGTCAACCAGTGAGTAAGCACGATGTATTTATAGAAACGGAAACTTTCGTATTGTATTCGGTTTAGTGATAAATTAATGACTATACTTACATTTAAAGCATAATTTTTTTTTAAGTATATTCTTAACGGTATTTATGACTACTATAAAAATTATAAATCTGAATAATATCTAATTAATTATTGTAATATATTACCGCCAATCAAAGACAAATAAATGATGAAATTAATTTTTATTGTTTATTAATAATATATATCAAAAGGAATTTAAATTCGAGAGTATATTTTAACGATTTACATCATCGGATCATAAATTACAAAATCAGCAGATTATTTGAGAAGAGTATTTACAAGTAATGCGATTTGCCCTTTTGACATAATATTAAACTGATTTTGTGCAACTGATAATAACAAAAATTTTAAAGATACTTCGTTTTATTTACGTATTAATCACTCGTGTTCATCATATTTATGATCAGTATACCTTGGCATAATGCCATTGTGTAAAAATTTTTTATGCCGATCAAGTTTAGAGATTTATAGAACTGATGGTCATCAAATAATATTTAATAGGTGAATTCATTTTTAGGTTTTATATACAGATGGATTCTGATAGCTTAGAATATTTTATAAATACAATAATTTGAGTGACGTCATAAATATTATGCTCAGCACATTTAAGTATATTTTATTTTGCAAACAATTGTTAGGATTCAATGAAAAAATTCCATTGCAATATTCAAACGGTTAGAAAGTTAAAAAAAGAAAAAGAAAATAAATATCTTTTACAACAAAAAATGATGATTAGTATTTATTATTTTTTCCTCGTTATTTTCAATCAAGTTTTTTCGTACGAGTAATTTTGTTCTTGATCAGTTTAAAATTCTAAATCTGAAAATTTATAAATGATGCGAATCGTAAACATTCGTTGTTTTTTATTGGCGTGCGGCGATGTACTCAGAACGTTCGAGTTCCGTTGTTCAAAAACGCGTTAAATATGTAAAGTCGAGTTAATTTTTATACGTGCCTATCGAGTCCTACTTCACGAATTAAAGTAAAACGAGCTTATTAAACGATATACACGTATATTATCGAATTTTTTTCATCATAACCCCTACGGTTATGATGACAAGATGTGTTGTAGACAACCCTATACTCGTTGTATGTGTACATAGAGATGCAAATAATTATTTGGATAAAACACTAATGTTTTGGTCCCGAATAATACAATATTTACGAGAAGTTTTGAAATATGCTAATATCGATGGCAATATCGAAATCAAAATAATATCCCTCAGGCACTAGCATACTATGTATGTATAATCGTATCCTTTACCGCCTTCTCGAATTCGTCGATCATGTACAAGCAGGACATCACAATCGAACACGTACACAGACCACTCATGCTCCTTTCTCCCACGTTCACTCACGTTCGTTCTCTCGCGAGTTTACAAAAATCGAATAAATCATTGTTTGATTGCGTATTACATCAATCGTGTGTTTTTCGTAGATTTATGTACAAGAACGCGGTGGAACTGAAATCCGTGGTGACCGCGCTTGAGACGCTTAGGTTAGCCAACAAGTACATGTGTGTGGACCTGGTGAACGAGTGCATCGTTTACCTGACGCGAAACCTAACGGTGGACACCGTGCTCATGGTTTACCAGGCGGCCAGGCTGTACGGCGACCAGACGGCGCCGTGCCCTGAACAGCCGGCGACTTGTTCACCGGTCGTGGCTCGCGCCACGGCACCACCTTTGCAGGATCTGATGCCCGTAGCCGCGGCAGACGACGCGCATGCCGAAGCATTCGCCCGGATGGTGCGGCACTACGACACTCTGCTGGGCCACTGCGGCGCGTTCATCGACCGGAACGCCGACCGGGTGATGACGGACGAGAGCGTCGACGAACTGGACACGGTCGAGCTCCGGGAACTGTTACGTCGCGATGGCCTGGCCGTCTCCAGCGAAATGGTGAGCAGTAACAACGACAGTATTACGATCGAGCCCCAGCGTTGATGCACGGCTGAACGATATAGTTATTAAAATATAATGAACGAAAAACCCATAAAACCACATAATCGCGCATTGTTGATCCGCATTTAGTAGGGATAAGAAAATATTCACCCCACCGCTTTCCCTCCGTTCGCAGCGATCGTCGACGGACTCGAGTTCCGCACCGAGATTCTACCATTTCTTGCGTTTTTGTTTTTCAGACCGCTTGCACGGTTCTCAATTCGTCGATTACTACGCGTTTCGCAGAGCACCGTGTCCGACCGACTCCAGGGGGCATATTAACAAAGTGTACATGGTCTCGGCATTAGGTACAAAATAAATCATTTTCATTGGGCCGTTCAAAATTTTATATTTTACCGCGCTTTTTGTCACCGAAATTTGAGAGCAAAATTATTATCAATAATAAAATAATTATTGAATAATTATTATTCGTAGATAAATAAATAATATTCAATAATATTTCATTTTAGGCGTGCTTGGTCATTTTACACAATAAATACGTTTTTCTTAATTGATCTTAAATTAATAAACATCATATTAAGTTTGCATGATACAATTATTATTGATTAGTATGAACACTGAACAGGTATTTATGCACAACTTATTTCCACACTTTAGTAAAATTTACTTACTAGATGTACGTACAAATGTCAAAAAATAATAATAAAAACAAATACTAATCTATATACCTATATTATATTATATTATATGACCAAGCACACCTAAATTGAAATATTATTGAATATTATTTATTTATCTATGTATAATTTTGTTATTGATAATAATTTTGCTATCAAAATATCGGTGACAAAAAGCGCGGTAAAATATAAAATTTTGAACGACCCAATGAAAATTATTTATTTTGTACCTAGTGCCGAGACCATGTACACTTTGGTAATATGCCTCCCGGAGACACTTCTCGTGTAGCTCGTCCTCTGCCAGGCAGACGGCGATCTACTATTCAAACCTTGTCTCGCACTAACGACCATATTTCGTATGTTACGATTGTTATCCCAGCGCGTAATATGCTACAGAAACAATATAAACATTGCGGTCGATGATAACGTAATGCGGATCACATCTAATGGTAACGGTTTCCCCCGCAGGTGCTGTTCACGACGCTGGAAAGGTGGTGCACGCACAAATGCAAGCAGCAGCACTTGGAGCTGACGGTGCCCAACCGGCGCGCAGTGCTGGACGACACAGTGCTGCTGTCGGTGCGGTACCTGCAGATGACGGCCAATGAGTTCCTGTCGGGCCCGATGCCCAGCGGCCTGCTCAACGCCCAGGAAACGGCGGTGCTGATGAAGCACATACTGAACCCCAAGCACCCGAAGTGGACGTGCCAGCGGTTGACCAAGGAAACGCTCGAGTACATGAGCACGCCGCGAACCAAGCGAAACCAAGCGGGCGGCGCGGGTCTGTCTTACGTCATCAAGCGGCGGTCGTCGTCGTTCAGGGGATCATGCGACCCGTATGGCGGCAGCGGTGACGACGACGGCAGCCAGTCGTCCGAGTTCGACTCGCCCAAGCGTTCGCTGGGTTGCTCGGGCGGCGGTGGCAAGAAAAGCAAGAAGAATGGCGGCAAGAAGAACAAGAAGAAGTGCGCCAACAGCTGTTTTTGCAACTACCTCGTGTACTGCTTGGATGTGTGTTTTGGCTGAAAGTAGTCTCCAGTCCTGTTTTCCTCTCCTCCTCGAACGTAAACCGCGCGTTCATGCGTCTACACAATTTAATATATTACATACATATAATACGATAGTATATTTTTAATTTATATATGTTAGCTTGAAGTAAAAGGAGAAAAAAAATGAAAAAGATCTCAAAATAATAATATTTCGTTTTTCATAACATATACACTTATAATATATATTACGTCCAGAGTTCGTTTCTAGCAGATTCCTTAAACCATCTTTTCCCATTGAGGTAAGCCACCTGGTAAACACCGTGTTTCGAACGAATCCGACAAATATCTTGACCAATAGTAATCGCGTTCAATTATAACGATGTTCATATGTTATATATATATATATATATATAATGTGTGAAAAGTCTGACGAATTTTTATTATTCTCACAAACTATTTTTATATATCACACGCTTAGGATTTATTAGTAACTGTATGCACTCGCTTTTCGACCACTTTCATACTTGCCCAAATCGATATAATTCACCGCTATCTCATTAAAAAAATATTGTGCAAATTGTCCGATATAACATCTCCGAGTGAACGTACTCACGATCAGTACGTGTTTACATTGTTGGTAATAACATTTAAAATCTCAAAAGTGCTGTGGCATACTATTTATTTTTTCTTTTGTTCTCTGAAACAGCGACACTAGAAGGGTTACACGTTTCTCTCTATTTGTATTATCCCGTGCATAGGGACGCACACTATATGTATACATCCATCGTCAGTTTTATTGTTACATCGTGCCATATTTACGTAATAAATAAATACACCAACGTGTACGAATACGTATATTACAGTAAATATTTTATGTTATATTATATGCAGAGTATAGTTTTATCATAGGTACTCTTTTCTCCGGTCGCGTTCGCCGCGATCTTGTCGTTACCATTCTTTAGCACACAAAAAAATAAAATTAAAATATTTAAGTACTGCAAATTTAAGTCACAATATTATTAATATATTTTCATATACACTCGTATGTACTATATTACGTATAGTTAATGTAGACGACAGAATATTACTATAATTATTTTGCGAAAAGAATGATTTTTTTTTATTAATATATATATATATATATATATTTTTTTTGTTAATTGTATATGTTGACAAAAATTAAAATGATTGTTTCATGAATAATATTTGAGTATTTAAGTATTTATATTCTTGCGTTTTTACGAATTGAGCTGTTATAATTATTTACCTATCGATCGTATATTATTGTTGCTATGTTTACATTTTTAAATTGTTCACCATTCCGACCTCAGAGAGCTTCCTCGACGACCCCCTCGAAATTACTTTGTTATTATTACCATTAAACCGTTATCGTTTGTACAATAATTGTTTAAATTTAATTAAATAATTTTAGTTTCAAACTTTTATATGTATATTTACGACAATACTCAACAGTGTATGAAATATTCGAAGTTGTACATCAAAAAAAAAAAATTGTTTACTGTCTAAATTTTATGTACTCGCGATAATTTATAATACTAATAAGTAATAACAATACAAAAATGGTTATTAATATTATTATTGTAATTAATTGTCGCGGTTGTTTTTACCAGTCTATTTTCGATAGTTAAAATTTAATGGTTATGTATTATTACTATGTGTAATTATGTTTATTTTTGTCGTCTATAAGGGTAAAGTTTTTAGCGCGTGATTTATATATATATATATATATATATGTATGTATATATATATATATATATATATATATATATATATATATATATATATATGTATGTATATATATATGTATGGCTCTAGTCATTACCATTTACGATACTGTTAGTTTTAAATATTTATATTGGCGCGCTTTATATAAGTATACATGACGAATAATATATAACTCGTCGTATACAATATATAGTGTTATGCGTGTACGATTTAATTATTATTATTATAATTGTAGTTGTTTCCGTTGTAAGAAATAATGTTTTATTATTTTTTCCATTTAAAATTGTACGTTAAAAAAAATAAACCGTCAAATATACGAGATATTATATTTGAAAAGTGAACGCCGCAAGGCCAACGGGTTGTGTTTTTGAATTTTGCGCACATCTGCAACAACGGTTCAGGTGGCGCACGAACGTCTGTCCGGTCGGCCGCGATCGTCGTTTCCCGTCACCCGCGAACAGATGTACATAGAATTACTGCCGTGTACGTTTTAATATTATTATTATTACTATTCATACTATTATAGGTGCAGCTCTGTCACACGTTTTACGGTTATCGTGGCCGTGTATAAAACGAGAGACCGACACAGCTACCCCTTTTATTCCGAACTCTTTCCCTCTCCCCCCATCCACCGCCGTTTCCACAGCGTCATTTCGAGTGACCTAATTTTCGGACACGTGCCTTTAAAACAGCTACACGCACACGCTCTTACAGCTGTTTCTTTTCCAGCGAACGCTGTACATGTGTATAATGTATTGTATTATGTATGCGTTCTTTACAAAATATTTAGATGTGCCCGTGTGTTTGAGTGAAAGAGATACCAGCCTGCTTATTTATGAAACCTATGCATGCCACGAGGTTTCCTACCAGAATCGTACATCTGTATGTGTTATATTAAACATCTATAATGGAGAATAGACCAAGTACAAAAAATATAATCACATGGTCAGGATAAATTTGGCTATATTTATGTATGTACCCAGTACACATAGTGCATCAGTCGGTTTTTGTACAACTTAATACTTATGTAAATGTTAAGGATTCGTTACTATCACCAAGTACCTCATCTAATAAATAAAAATGTATAAGAAAATCGGAGTTCGATTCTTTTATAGCCATCTCTTCGCCAGCCAAGAATTTCAACTTTTTCGTTTAATTTAATAGAATATTGTCTTAATTTTATTATAATATAGGTACAGTGATATATTTAATTATTTATTATTCATAGATTGTTATAAATGAGAAAAAATATTAAGTTTAACACATCTTTATGTTCATGTGAATGTTTACCTTGTATTTGTTCACAGAGAACATAAGTATTAGGTTATAGTATGTTTGAATTTTCCCGAAGAACGACGTTCATATGTTCTGCAAGATCTAGTTTTATTTTAGATTCTGAACGGAGTGAAGAATGTATTGATTTTACAATGATGTGTGTTTTGTTGTTTTTTTTTTTTGTGTCTGTCGACACGATTTGGGGCAGTAAAAATGCTTCGATTTCCTTATGTAGCAACTTTTCTGAAAGAAAAGTGAATCTAGTTGGTACTTGGGGGGGGGGGGCCAAAAGTAAAAAAATTTCAATATTTTTTAAATGCGACGGGAAAAACCCTAAAAAAATAAGGGAAAAACGGGAGTTTTTATGCAAAACCAGTTTTCGACAAAATCAAATTTTTTATTTTGCTATAACTCAAAAACTAATCGATGTAAATACTTGAAATTTTCACCAAATGTTAAGATTAGTGTTCTCTATACACCGTTTTTCAAAGCATTTTGACTTTTATTGAGCTATTTATAGATAATTGAAATTTTCAATTTTTTTAAGTATTTTTTTTTAAAATAACGATAAAATTTTTTCGGCCGGCCAGAAAATCTTGAAAATTTAATACAAGATTTCTTATAAGTTGTTCCTTAACTGATAAAAAAAAATCTAAAATCGTAAGTCACATTTTTTTTTTATAAGTGCTCAAAGTTCCAATTTATACGAAATATGTAAAAATTGCGAAAATTTGCAAGTTATTTTGTAGATAAAAATTCATAAATTTTTTTCAGTTCATACTTAAGGTTCAAAATTTTAACACTAGGTTATCAATAAGCTACTCTTCAAAAAAATTTCTTCCGGACTTAGAAGAAAAAATTTTATGACTGTTTAAAATTTAAATATTTACGAAATTGCATAAAATAGCGAATTATTCTCAAACGATTTTAAATATTTGTTATAATTCAAAAAGTATAAGTCGCAGATTTTTGAAATTTCTACCAGCTGTTAAGATTAGTATTTCCTTTATGTCGTATTTTTTTCAAAATATTAAATTGATTTTTAAGCCACTTATAGGCATTTAAAATATTCGATTTTTTTAAAAAAAAATTTGGCTCCTACAAAATACTTGAAAATTGAATAGAAGATTCCACAGAAGTAGTTCTTAATGTCATTCAAAAATTATTAAAATCCATAGGCACAATTTTTTTTTATAAGCGTTTGAACAGCGAATATTGACATAAAATTACATGTAAAATATAATATAATGTATAATATTCTAGACTGACAAATGATATCGGTTTTTTTTTAAATGCTCTAACTTAAAAATGAAAAACCGCAACAACTTGAAATTTTCACCAAATCTTTATATTGACTTTTTCTATATATGGTTAAGATTTCAAAGTATTTTGACATATTTTGACTTATTTATAGACAATTTAAATTTTCGGTTTTTCTAAATTTTTCATTTAAAAATAAAATATACTTATTACAATATTTATAAATAACATTGTATTATATTCTAGACAAACATATCATCTCCATTTAGAATCGTTTTTCGTATACAATGATATTTATCATTGAATTCAAATTTAACAAATCCATTATAATAACATTTAAAATATTCGATTTTTTTACATTTTATTTTTATAATCGGTGATAAAAAAAATTTGGCTCCTACAAAATACTTGAAAATTGAATAGAAGATTCCACAGAAGTAGTTCTTAATGTCATTCAAAAATTATTAAAATCCATAGGCACAATTTTTTTTTTATAAGCGTTTGAACAGCGAATATTGACATAAAATTACATGTACAATATAATATAATGTATAATATTCTAGACTGACAAACTATGTCGCTGTATGCAACTGCCAACCCATCCTAATTGAAAAATATATTTATCGTTTCAAAATAAAATATACTTTTTACAATATTTATAAATAACAATGTATTATATCCTAGACAAACATATTAATTCCGTTCAGAATCGTTATTCGTATACAATGATATTTATCATTGCATTCAAATTTAACAAATCCATTGTAATAATGACCTATCCTATAAACGAGGTGCATCCCACCCCCAACTGTACAGCACAGCGAGGCCCATCCGGTTCTTTTTTTTTATTTTTATTGATTTTCATAGCTGAATATACTTACAAGTATAAGTTGAACCGAATACATGTACTTGGTATCTTAACTACAAACTGCTGAACGTTTGGAAAATCTTTACATATATTTTAATAAAACTCATCAAGACTTTTAGAGCTTGAATGATGTGGAAATTGATTATTAATTAATTATTAGATTAAATTAGATGATTTATAATTTTAAAAGAGTTTCATTATTTTCTGGATCTATGTTAAAGGGATTTTCAAATAAATTGATAAGCTTTTCATTTTCTCAAATGTCTTTAAAACAATTTTCAAATTTGTGTAAAAGTTTGTTTTACAGTTAATGCAATGATGTTTTAAAAACACAATAATCTTTATTTTTTTATAGTAGCACAAAATTCAAATTTTTCAATTTTTTTTTTATTATTTTTATATTTATTTTATTTATACAATACATACATAGTAAACTACTCGTATTATATAAATACATTAATATCTATTTCTTGTATTGGAAAAATGTATTAAATACTAAATACTTTGGTGGGCCGGATTATAAATGATCGCAGGCCGTAGTTGTTTACTTCTGGATCGGACTAATAACCGACACATCGACATTAAATGAGTGATACCTATTATTTACCTATTGAATGAGTCTTGTAGGATTTTTTGAAAATATTGCATGCATTTATATTTTTTAATTTAAGTGCATCTTCATGGAATAATGTGAAAGTTGTAACTGTTATCATGTAGGTGTTGTGGTGACATTTTTAAAATTACTTATAAAAACATAATTGTAGTACTAATAAATGAAGCCGTCGTATTGTGTTCTGTAAGGCTCATTAAACTTTTGAGAACATTTGTTATTAAGGCAAGGCAATAGGCAATAGGTCCAATGAACCGTGTGACAAACATAATAGATCAAACGACTGTTAACAACAGTGTAATGTATTTATTATTATATATACAGAGCCCATTTAAAAAGAAATACGTAATAGTAACAATGTACAATACAGGCCGTGCTTAGGGGGTGCAAGAGGTGCGTATGCACTGAGCGCCAAACGCTTTTTCATAATGTTAGTAATATTACTGAAAGTTAATCGTATTATTTAATTCATAATATTTAGTACGTTTAACGTCATGATCTCAACTAGTGATGTGAATAATCGAGAGAAAATAATCGAATGAAAACAGTAATTACTATTTATTAGTAGTTAGTAACTAGTAAATAGTAATTAGTAATTACTGTTATAATTCGATTATTTTTCTTAACTAATTAGTAGTTACTAGTTTCTAATAAAATATTAGTAATTCCAGTATAATTTTATTCTACTCATCAGTTAACTAAAAATATCTGATCTTACACTTGAATTCTTAGAACGATAGAACACAAAAATTATTAATAAATTATTTACCTATCCATCATTATTCATTTCGAATTATTTAAACATTTTAAATCAATAATCAAATTTTTATAGACGTGAAATATTTCTATATTATAATACTTATTTAATAGCTTTTTTAGTTAATTTATTTGATAATTTCATTCCATACTTCTAATGGAGAAATCTAATTTTAAAATTGAAAGTTAGCTAACAATATTACATAAACAATGTAAATAAATATTAGTACCGACAAGTCCAAGTCCTTGAGGAGTACTCAAACTCTTGATTATAATATTTATTTATAACTTCTAATAAAATATAATTTTGTACATGTACTAAAAAGCTATAACCATAGAAAATAGATAAGACTATAGCCTATAACTTATGATATTATTTTTATCTCAATTTGTTTACTCCCCGTCTATATTTAAAAATAATTAATTTTATTCGGTTCATAAAAATCACTAAAATATCCTATTTGTTATGATAATTTTCCAGAAAATTAAATTCACAAATATTCTGATTGGTAATTAAATATTTAAAAAAAAATACTTCTGAAACTTTTCCCCAGGATTTGTACGATAGGAAGATAAATTTCAGCTATAAGAACTAATTTCACAGTACATTTATGTTTAATATTCTAGTTTATCTGGTCATAGAAATACAAATTTATCTTTTGCCAGACCTTGAACTGTATTTGTACACCACTTGCGCAATTCTTCTCAATATACTATATAGCCACCCTCCGTTTTTTCATCCCTCGAGGCACCTCCAGTGATTTAGCATCTCCTTAAAAAACTTCTATCTTTCTATACGTATAC
The DNA here is from genome assembly GCA_034509805.1 of Sipha maydis. Lineage (NCBI taxonomy): Eukaryota > Metazoa > Arthropoda > Insecta > Hemiptera > Aphididae > Sipha > Sipha maydis. The sequence continues at coordinate 78,162 of JASXSY010002078.1, forward strand.
TTATCTCAGGTCCCCTCTGAAATTACAATTCTGTAAATTTATCGCTAAGAATAATATCGATTTCAGTTAAGACTCTGCAGAATCGCTTACCTAAATGTATTTTTAAACCACTTGCTGTATACGCTTCGATGATATTGCAATCACATAAACATTTAATCTAGGTATTTATTTGTAAATAATTCCATTTAATCTATGTATATAAAAATGGAGACAAAAAATTCGAAATTGCATCAGTTGAGAACGGCTGGGCCGATTATCTTGATTTTTTTTTTAAATGATAGAGAATGTCGTGGAGCGGGTTTATAGGATTTATATATGGACCTAATTCCACCCCCGGGAGGTGGTCAAACAGGAATTTTGAGATTTACGATAGAAATTTTTGTTTTTGTATATAAATGGTTGCTATGGGGGTTATAAGATTTGAGAATAATAATTATTTATTAGTGGTTAATATAATGAATTACCCAACGTTGCAAAGTAACCAAAAAAAAAAAACAAAAATAAGTACTTTGAATATTTTCTATTTGTTTGTGTCATTAAAAATGCCAAGAAGACGCCAGAATGCCAATTTTTGTCGTAGAACAAATGCAGCTACAAACATGAGAAATAGAAGAGCGCAAATAACAGATCCGATAGTGCGAATGATTCGTAGTTGACTTACGCAGAGCAAATGACCAACTACGTCAACAGGTACATCGAACATTAATATATGATTCATTCCTGCGTCTAGCATTCCAGTATGAGCCCGATATTGAATATTTATTATTTATTATTGCTCATTCAAAAGTAGTAATTTGTGCTATGGACAAGGAATGCCCGCACTGCTATGCTCTCAAATTCAAAAATGAGCCAGTCTGGATGTGTTGTGCGTCAGGAAAGACGCAACTACCTGAAATTGAAACACCACCTGATTGAACGGTTTTAACAGATCCAGATTCTAACATGTTCCTGAAGTCAATTAGAACATTCAATTCATGTTTTCAAATTACATCGTTCGGAGCAGCAGAAATAGTTCGTAATACTAATGCAAATGGTCAACAATACAATTCTATACTACGGATTTTAGTACGTTAAGGTTAGGTTAGGATTATATATTAATTGATTATATTAATCCACCGTATTATGTCAAACTTGGTATAACTTTGATACTTTATTAGATTTAAATCATACACTAAGGTACGTACAAACAGCACTAGGTCCGCGATCTACCACAGGTAGATTGCCTACCTGATAATATACTGCTGTGAATCTGAATTTTTATTCCGGAGAGAAAACTTAAGATAAATCTAGAACATCATCCACCGAATATTAAATAACGAGTTGAACAAAGTTAGAGTCATATAGAGTTGGTATATTTAACGAGCAACGAAGTGCACGGGATCAGCTAGTAGGATTATAACTATTTAAAGTCAATTTTATTAATGTCAGTTAATTTTGTTTTTATTTTTTACTTTTACATATTAAATATTATATAAACTTTATTATATAGTAATTAAATATTTTGTTATGAACTGTCATAATTTAATTATGTTTAATATTTTTTAGGCATTAACATTTTTAAATGGCAAGCGGCCTTTATTGAATATTAATTTAACAATTATTTTAAAATATGACCAAGTTGGTTTTGAACATGTTTTGATACTTTTTTAATTTATTAAAATTATTAGCGAAAAAAAATATAAGTTTTATTTTAATATTTACTCTCCTCAGAGTAACTAAGTCCTCTATTTTGATAATATAAACTTTCGGAAATTTTCGATTTTTGTATGGTATCTTTAATAGCATCAAGTACTAAGTTGAAAATGTCTCCATCCATATAGCAGTACTCGAAAAATTTTTCAGGGCGTTTTTTTAATTTAAAATACAGAGTAAGATATTCGCCTTCCGTTTTCTATTTGTATTTAACTCTTGTACCCAAAAACGTTCTTTAAAAATTTCAACTTTTGTTTCTATTGAAGCAGAACTTTCGGATAAAAGTATTTTATGTATGCAGTGCCGTCCCGAGGGCAGGGCAAACGGGGCACTTGCACAGGGCCTCGCGTTTTAAGATAGCTATAAATGATATCCTGTCCATTATGAAATGAATAAAAAAAAACAGTTTTAGCGTTTTATCCACGACTTAGAATTTAGATTGTTCTAAGTTACCATCGAAACACAAGCCCACTAATTTTCTGTGTTTTAAGTATTTAACTAAAAGATATTGTATTGTTTTACTAATAACAATTAATAAAGTTCAAATTTTTTATTATAAATTTAAATATAAATTTTTATTTTAGTTTCAATATATTATGTGTTCAGGGGCCTCAAACTCTTCTGATGCCCAGGGCCTCGCAAAAGATTGGCATGGCACTGTATGTATGCGTTGTGAATTGAGTGAAGTTATCTTGACGATTAAAATTAGATATTCACTACAAAACAATAAAAGCGCGGGACTGATCCTCACCAAAATCATAAGAATCTCTGAACAATACCGCTCGCATCACAAATCGCTTACCTAATCTAATCCAGTAATGGTTTGGTATGGTATATACCAGGGGGGGTTAACCAAAAGGTCGATCATGACTTAAGTTCGAGTCGACTGCAACTCACTTTTTTTTACGAATTTCAGAAAATATTTGTTAAAATATTTGTTTATTTTTTGTAAATTATTATATATTTGTTCAACCCATAAATAAAAAAATTAAAATAAAAACAATTAATAAAGAATATACAATATTATATAACTATGAAAAACGAAATTATACATTGAAATTAAATAGCTATGTAGGTATGTTGTATTTATTCTAATGTATATTCCGTATTAAATAACAGTATTTATTGCTTCGTGTGAATCGATAAAATATTTATTATAATACGTATTATGTAAAATTATAAAATTAAAGTTATTTTTACTTTGTTATTACTAGTTATTGATATTGTAAACCTAATAAATAAAGGATGAGTAACATGCATGTATACAAAATAAATTGTTGTTAGAGACAATCATATTTTTTTATTTATTGATTTTTTTGGTCGATCGTAAAAACCTAGAAAAACTCAGAAGTCGATCACAAGCCTTTAAAGTTTGACCACCCCTGATATATATGAACGCATTATTGTAATATTCCCACCAAAAGACTTTCCATAAGTTTCTCGTTTACACTCGAATTTCTCCTGCAGCGCTGACATCTAACGGAATATCTTAACACTTAATATTCACAGGTAACAAAATATTTTAAAACAATTACTAAACACAAAATTATACTTATTATCAACAGTAAACGTTGCTACGTTAAATTCATCATAGGACTTGTTAAATTAAACAATTTTATAAATCAATTGTAGTTTATTAATTCATTTTCTATCGACAATATTGCTAGGGATGACAGTCTATCAACGTACATGTCACCACCCCCACCCATTTTCAATTTTCAACTTTTTCCAATGCCAATATTTAGTGCTAAATTCCTGCCACGATTTCCAGAATTCCTGCTCAACTCCCGCCCCCGCAAAAATCAAAAACCTATGAATGGGGCTGGAGACACGTGTCCCCAGCCTCACCCATGGTCGGAAATTGACTTTTTCAACTTTTTCCAACGCCAATATTTAGTGCTTAATTCCTGCCAATTCCTGCCATCATTTCCAGAATTCCTGCTCAACTCCCGCCCCCGCAAAAATCAAAAAACTATGGGTGGGGCTGGAGACACGTGTCCCCAGCCCCACCCATGGTTAGAAATTTTTTCCAACCAAATGTATTTCGAGACTCCTGACTTAATTCAAATACCGTTATAACTGTTTTAAGTTCGGCAGTCATTATAAAATTTATAAAAAAATATGTATTTTTAATTAATTAGTCTTTTTTTCTATTCGAATAAGATTTCATATTAATTAAAGATTTACATTAATTATTTACATTAATTTAATGTAGGCACATTTTTTAAATGTACAGAAAATTATGTGTATTAGTGAACAATTTAAATATTTATAATGGTAAATACTACATAAAACAAATGGAGGAATGTATTGTTGCTTAAATATTTGTTAGTTATATTAGTTCCAAACAATTTCAGGGATATTTTAGAAAGATTATTTTATACTATTGAGATTGAAACTAATTTATTTGTAGACATTTTTTACTGTATTAATAAAATTAAATCCATGACTTCATAATAGTTGTAATACTAATTTATTAATTGTAACTTTTAGATGACGATATCAACTCAACATTAAAAAGTACCGAGGCTGCACCTCAGATCTGGGTTGTATTAGAAAATATACCTCAAATATTAATACTCAATGGAAAAACCTATGAGCTAAGAGGTGCGTGTTGTTTTCGAAGCGGTTTAAGTAGACTTCGCAACTCAGTCGGGCATTTTACAGCTTACTGCAAACGCGGTAATCGAAATTGGGAGTTGATCGATGATTTAAAAAAAAAATATTCCAAATCCGGAGCTCAACAAAAATTCCAGTTGAATTTTTAATTTATACAGTTTAAATTTTGATTTTAAAAAATTTTTAATAAACAGATTATTTAAATTAATTAATTTCTCATACTATTTTCATTAATTACGTATTTTTTCATTTATTTTGTTTACTACTTATAAACAATAACTTTATCGAAAAGCTTTATTTTTTCAACTATGTCTTAGCGTATTATATGAAGAGAGTAAGTAAATTAATTAATAACCAATTTAAATTAATATTGGTAATTAATGTACAAACCGTTTGACATACTGATCTACGCAGAATAATTATAATCTTTATTTGAAACTAGAGACTACAGAAAACATTGACACATATAATTTATCTTGACTATGATATATTATTCATTTTCCAAACATTGGAATCTTATAGTGTTACAACAGTTTAAAAAATAATTCTGACATAATTTTTGTCATACCTATGTAATAGTATGTATAATAATTTACCATATGTATTCATAAACCTCGTTTGAATGCATTGTATACGAGTACATAATATTATACACATAACGCAGAGTCAATTTTTTATATAAAAGTTATAGTAAGTATTACATTGCCCTGCAGTCTATATGGAGGGTTAAGGCAATTATATTCATAGGTTGGTACTGGAAGTTTAAAATGCTGATGAACTAACAGGTACATTAGTAGTACATAAGTGGTAAGGCGTGATTATTAATGCCATAGGTATCCGGAGTGCTCAAAGGCGATCTGAAATATTTGTTTGTGCTTTTTTTATAAAATTTTTTTATTTATATAATTACTGAATAAAAACTGATATATCAATAAAAAAAATTAAAATGTTTAAAAAATGTAATTAAAATAAATATTTAATTTGAAAAAAAATCTTTAATTAATATGAAATCTTATTCGAATAGAAAAAAAGACTAATTAATTAAAATACATATTTTTTTATAAATTTTATAATGACTGCCGAACTTAAAACAGTTATAACGGTATTTGAATTAAGTCGGGAGTCTCGAAATACATTTGGTTGGAAAAAATTTCTAACCATGGGTGGGGCTGGGGACACGTGTCTCCAGCCCCACCCATAGGTTTTTGATTTTTGCGGGGGCGGGAGTTGAGCAGGAATTCTGGAAATGATGGCAGGAATTGGCAGGAATTAAGCACTAAATATTGGCGTTGGAAAAAGTTGAAAAAGTCAATTTCCGACCATGGGTGGGGCTGGGGACACGTGTCTCCAGCCCCACCCATAGGTTTTTGATTTTTGCGGGGGCGGGAGTTGAGCAGGAATTCTGGAAATGATGGCAGGAATTGGCAGGAATTAAGCACTAAATATTGGCGTTGGAAAAAGTTGAAAAAGTCAATTTCCGACCATGGGTGGGGCTGGGGATACGTGTCTCCAGCCCCACCCATAGTTTTTTGATTTTTGCGGGGGCGGGAGTTGAGCAGGAATTCTGGAAATGATGGCAGGAATTGGCAGGAATTAAGCACTAAATATTGGCGTTGGAAAAAGTTGAAAAAGTCAATTTCCGACCATGGGTGGGGCTGGGGACACGTGTTTTTATTTAATTAAATTATTAAAAAGATTTTTCAACCACCCAATGCTTACATCCCCTAACATTTTCCACACCTCTACAGGTACTCCATCTGGTCCTACCGCTTTTTTCTTTTTCATCGCCTTTACTGTATCTCTCACTTCCTCCTCACCCACTAGACCAATTAATTCTTCATTCCATGACGTACTCTCTAAAGCTTCTTTTGGATACTCCTCGTTCAGTAATTTCTCAAAATATTCTTTCCATCTTTTTTTCACATCCTCATCTTTTGTTAAAACTCTCTTATCCTCATTTTTTATACACCAGACATCTTGGAAATCCTTGGATCGCTTTTCTCTTACCTTCGCCAGTCTATAAATTTCTGTTTCTCCTTCCTGTGTTCCTAGCCGCTCATATAACTCATCGTACCTATTAAGCTTCGCTTTGCTTACCGCACTTTTCACTATTTTACATACATTTTTATACTCTATCCAATCTTCCCTCTTCCTGCTTTTCTGCCATACCTTAAATTGCTTTTTCTTACTCGCTACTACTCTCTGAATCTCCTCACCCCACCACCACGTTTCCTTGTCTTCTGGTAAACTTCTTTTGGTTTCACCAACAACCTCTTTTGCTATGTTCTTAACACAAGTGGCCATCCTTCTCCAAACCTCATTTATATCTCCCTCAACATTCCACACAGCTTTTTCTTTTAATTTCTTTATAAACTCCTTCTCTTTGTTTCCTATTAATTTCCACCACCTAATTCTGATCTCCTTCCCTGTCTTCCTTCTTTTGTTCATCTTTTTTCCACTACACCATACATCCATTATCATCAACCTATGTTGTGTTATTACACTCTCTCCAGGAATTACTTTACAATCCTTTATTCTTTTTATATTGTCTCTCCTCCACATAAAATAATCAATCTGCGAACTATTTCTTCCACTCTTGTATGTTATATAATGCTCTTCTCTTTTCCTAAAATATGTATTGATTACTGCAAGCTCATACGATTCTGCAAAATCCAAAACTTTTTCTCCAGCCTCATTCCTTTCGTCAAAACCATACCCTCCATGCACTCTTTCATACCCTACCCTCTCACTCCCTACGTGACCATTCATATCACCACCAATCACAGCATCCTCATTTCCTGGTATTCCTTGCATCATTATATTACCTTATAGCCCTCTCCTATTTCTTTTGCTTTCTCTCCTTTCCATTTGGTTTCCTGTACACAACAAATATTAACTTTCCTTCTCTTCAATACTTCTACTAATTCTTTACTTCTGCCTGTCAACGTTCCAACATTCCACGTGCCTATTCTCACTTTAAATCTATCCCTCATACCTAGACTCAGATTTAACCCGGGGCGCAATGGTGATGTCCCAACACCGTTGACATTACCCGTGTTGGGTAGACCTGCACACATAGCTGGTGGAACAGCTACCACACTGGCTGTCCGGTTGGTATCACACACTTCAACATCCAGGTCTCCTCCTCCTCTAGATATAATATTTCCTCTCACTTGTTGTCCCCGCGCACATCCGAGATGGGACAAACCGCCTAAGTATCGATAAGGACTTCTCATTCTATTTGACATAACTTTACACCGGCTGTCAACCTGACGCAACCACATTAATCGCCTCTTACGACTGGCTGTGGAAACCGTGGAAATATTCTGACACCCCTTTCCACAGGGGAATACTACCTATTTGAGTAATAACTAATTTGAGGGGACAATGGAGCCATTATTTTGTATTAGGCAATTAGTAGAGAAGTACAGAGAAAAGAATAAAAAACTATGCATGGTGTTTATAGATTTTAAAAAGGCGTACGACAGGGTGCCAAGGGAAGTTTTAAGGTGGACATTAATGAGGAAAAATGTCCCAAAAATGTATGTAAATTTGATCCAGGATATGTATGAAGGGTCGAGTACTAGTGTCAAGAGTCGGTGTGGAGTATCAGAAGGTTTCAGTGTAAGAGTAGGTGTGCACCAGGGGTCAGCTCTAAGCCCCTACCTGTTCTCAGTGATAATGGATGAGGTTTCAAAGGAGATACAGGGTGAGATACCATGGTGTATGATGTTTGCGGATGATATAGTTCTGGTAGGAGAAAACCTGGAATTTGTCAATAATAGGGTAAATGAGTGGAGGTTAGCCCTCGAAGAAAAGGGATTGAGAATTAGTAGAAATAAAACTGAGTATATAGAGTATGGTTTTGGACAAAGAGACCAAGAAGTTGAAGGAATGAGGAGACAACTGACAATAGATGGTGATGTGATAGGTGAAGTTAAGAGCTTTAAATATTTAAGATCTTTTGTTCAAAAGGACGGAGGCTTTGACATGGATGTAAAACATAGGATTAAGTGCGGGTGGATGAAATGGAGAGAAGCATCGGGCGTGTTATGCGATAAGAGAATTCCAATGAGGCTGAAAGGTAAATTTTATAAAAGTGTAGTGAGACCAACTATGCTGTATGGTTCAGAGTGTTGGGCGGTTAACAGGAGAATAGAACAAAAAATTAGTGTCGCGGAAATGAGAATGCTTAGATGGTTGAGTGGAGTGACAAGAGGAGATAGAATAAGGAATGAATACGTGAGAGGTAGTGTTGCTGTAGCGCCAATTGTGGACAAGATGAGAGAAAATAGGCTGAGATGGTTTGGGCATGTGATGAGACGAGAGGAAACGAATGCAGTAAGAGTGGTTATGAAGATGGACGTTGAAGGGAAAAGAGGAAGAGAAAGACCAAAAAAGAGAAGGTTGGAGACTTTGGAGAATGACATGAGGGCTGTCGGTGTGTGCAGAGGAGATGTGATTGACCGAGTAAATTGGAGGCGTAGGACAAGGGAGGCCGACCCCAAATAGTTGGGTGGAAGGCGAGGCAAAAAAAGAAGAAGAAGAAGAAGACTCAAATAGGTAGTATACTACCTATAGGTAATCGATATATTTTCATAATCGAGATATCAATCGAAATAATTACGCAAAATTTTCAATTAATATGATAATATATTACCAATAAATTTATAATTGTAATTACTTAAACAAGTTGAAATTACTAATTAAAAAAATATGTAATTTAGATTTTTAGGAGTTAATCTGCTTCAACGGTCGTAAGTTATTGTTTTATAGTTATCGTTTTTGGAAATACTCGTTCCGAAGGAACTGATGTAGCCGGTATACATGTATATTTCAGTTGCATTTTATAGAACTCTGGAAAGCAATTTTTATGCTGCTCTCAGAATATAATGATTTTTTTTCCTATCCAAACAGTGGAACTTCTAAATATTGAAGAATAATTAAAATTGAAGTTCTATGTGGACTTGACAAAGATTGAACTTGTGAAACTTAATTATCAAAATGATCCTAAATCGAATTACTTGTATCAGAAGTTAATGCTGTTTTTGGGGAATTTTATTTTGTATTGTGAGAGCATTGTTTATAATAATTATAAATACCATGTAATGACTAATATTATTCATTCAATTGTTTTCGTTGTTCCGAGTTTTGGACCAAGGATTCTAAAAATAGTGTTTCGAATAAGGTACCTCGGTAGTCGAGTTACTATATAGTTCGAGTGAAAAATCACTCGATTACATAATCAAATATTTTAACAATCGAGATTACTCGATTATAATCAATAATCAAGTAACTCGATTATTTTCACTCGATTATGCCCAATACTAATTAACATAATTATGCCAGTCTCCTCGATACTCTGGATGTTCAAGTTGCTTCAAAGTTGCCGGAAATTGATCATTGTATTTTGTGTTGCCTATTAATCTGTCTATTATGAAGTAAAATTGTAAGATACAATTCGTACACGACATTAAAAACATTCTGAGCTACACAATTAAACGTAAAAGGAACTAAAAAAAAAAAAAATTGACGGAAAAGGCTGAGATTGAAGCAGCCATTGAAGTTACATTACGTAGTGAAGCCATATTTCCATGGGATTGCGCTCGGGAGTGCTCAGACATTCCTCGAAATGATAAAAATGGGGCTCTACAATTTAAGACTTAGATTAAGGGACCCATATTTTAAATAATGTTGCTCAAATTAATTGTAATTTATTCTAAAATATAAGTAAAAAATAAAACTAAATTTTCTAAATTTTTTTGCAAAAATTTCTTATGATAATATAACAGCTACAATTGACTACAGTAGTATAAATCATAAATAATCGAAACTGTCTGAGAAAAATATTCGAGATTCAAAAAAAATATATTCATGGGACTAATATACTACAATATTAAATAAATAATTTAAGTTATGTTTTTTTATAATTATTTATACATTATAATTTATTAAATACACGTTTTGTTAAGATAGGGCCTAAAAGTAGTAGGCGGCCCCTGATATTCAAGTCTACGCACGCCTATGAATCAATAATAAAATATTTAGAACTTTACGAATTAGAAAAAGTCACATATAAAAGATTTTTAGTAACAAATTAAGGCGATTGCCATCTAAATAATTAAATAAAAGAACTTAAAAATATCATCACAAATATTATCTAAAAATCCAACACCTAGAATATTAGGTACTATTATTTTAAGAAATAAAGGTATTTTCATCAAACCAGTAGATGAAAAAAAAAACATTTATTAAAATTGCTGAATTAGAATAGAAATAACCAAGTAAAGTTTAAATCAAAGGTATCGATCACCAACGTAGACTCTAAAAAGGATGGTCAAGAAGTTTAATGTGGCTTGATGCACAAAATCAAGATCTAGGAATACAAAAATAAGAAATTAGAAAAATTGTATTGCCCTATTTACACTAGTACAAAGATGTAGGACTAATTATGGGGCGAATCAAATGAAAAACGATTAAAATAAAACTTCATGATACGCAGATATAACTTTAAGAATAGGAAAATTTTTCTCTCAAGATATCTTAAAAAAAATCCCTGTCGCCAGGGAAAAGAATATGACAACAGTTTCCCGACTTGTCGTAAAAGGATGTGCCAATACTAATCGATTAATCCGTTGATCAAAATAGTGGAAGACACTTTTAAATGGATTATCGGGTTACTATATCAATCTCAAACAAAAACTTAATTGGTACCATAGTACAGGGGGGGGACCCCATGGACCCCCCCCCCCTCTGGCTACGTCCCTGGTTCCAGTGGCTGCATACCTTCTCTAGACTGATGGTTAACTGCCGAGGGTCAGAGGTACATTATAAACCCTGCCTTACTGTGGCTTGAAAGTAGCCAATAACGCTAATTAGGTCCACGATTAGTTGTTCTGTGCTTGCGCAGTTCGAAAACCACAGGGTCTCCAATGCCATGGAAGTGATACGTATGTAAACGAGACACCTAATATACTGAGATGCATAGAATATAGGAAAGTAGTTATGATAGTAAGCTAAGTATAACCATGGTGTACACTTTTGGCAAACTGTTTCATAATACTTCTATTAAATCAATTGATAAACAATAGTGACTCTCAAACGATATGGTTATTCTATAACAGCGGAACATTTAACATTGTCATTTTTCATCATAAACTATAGAATCCATTTTTACAATTTTATCAATGACAGTTGAATAACAAGAGGTCATTAAATAATATTTTCAACTCCTCAAATAAGACACACAACTGACAATGTAGCTTAAACTTCATTTTTTTATTTTACAAGAGAACAAAATTTATATTTAATTTTTCATAAATGTAATCAATAATTTCAGTTTACTTAAGCTAAAAACTACAATTATCAAATACACTTATTATTGAAGAGAGTATTATTGTTAAGTATAAAATAATTGTAAACAAATATTGATTGAATCATTATTGTTGTACATTGTATACTTCAAATGAATAGTCTTCAATAATATATAAATATTATTCAATAACATACAATTGTTAAAATCGATTATTTTAATAGTATGTAGTTTATAAATGTAAATTTACAGTACTTTAGTTTCAAAATATCAACAGTGTGTTAACATTTTGCATATTAGGTACATAAGTACAATATTATTAATATTATTATATTTTACAAAAAATAAAAATAAATGTTGGACACTCATAATATTAAAATTATTATATATATTATTAATAATAATAAAATTTTATAAATACTTTAAATATAAATATAACATAAACAGTTGTAACGGCATATTTTCAAATTGATATATTAATTATCGTGAATCAAGATGAAATAAGTCTCAATGTCTAACTATGTCTAAAAACTTAGTTGAATCACATTGCATTAGTATGGATAGAACAATAATGTTTAAATAGTATTGTGAATAGGACAATAATATAAGCCAATGTAAACTTTAGATATTAATACGTATAATTAAATACTGAATATGAATAGTAAACATATTTGTAATAATATTAATTTGTTTTTAATACATCTAGAAACATACAACATTACAGTATATTAGTGACTTTAATATAAAATTAAAACAGAATATAAAAAATAAAACAATAGTAATATGTTAAAAGGACTAGCATTATGAAATCATAATGTCACACAGTGATCACAGAATATTATTTTATGGAAGTATAAGGATTGATTAAGTCTTTCTACGACAGAATGATACTATACGAGTTAATTAAAATTATACTAAATAAAATCATTGAAAACTTGATAGTCATAAAAAAAAAAAAAATTAAGGATGAACAGTGCATATTTGTACATCTGTAGTTTTTATTTTAAGCTTAATAGTGCAAATTTACATTAAAAATAAGTAACGAAAAAAAAAAAATTAGGTTAAAAAATATTGCACTGGGATTTAAATTAGACTAGAAATTGCACAATGTTACAGACTATATGGCACTTCAGAATATCAGTTTTACACAAGTTTAAAGCCATAAAATAATACCAGAAAGAATATTATACGTATACATAATTTTTAAATTAAGGTAATTCATGGTAATTCTTCATCAGAGCTTAACAGCATTGCCTTTTCATTATACACTGGTGTTGATTTTTTTGCTGTCTTTGATCTTCCATTGTTGTCATTAACTCCACTACTTTTGGATCCATAATTTTTTTGGCCACCTGCAATAATTAAAATATTGATGAGGAATTTTCGTTTTAGAAGTAAAAAGTATATCTTAATGTAAAACAACTAACTTGTTTGTATCTACCTTACACATCATAATGTATTTAGATATTAAGTTGTATAGTCTGCACACTATATACAAACCAGGTTTTTTTTTGGATGGAACTAACTGACAAAAAACAACATTGATAGGATTTAAAAAAATGCATATAATACATTTTTAACAGAGCATTAAATTGCACTTGTCTTGCATAAGTTTAAAATTTAACTAAAAATTTCAGAATTTAATCAAATTTTATATTTAATAAAAAATAAAATACAAATTGCGAGGATTGTTCCCCAAACACTTATTACTATATGTAATAAAAAAGTGTTCAACTTAAAATAAAACTCATCTTATTATAAACAACTTAAGTCACATACACCTAATTCAATATAAATACCTATTGATTACATTATTATACATAAAAAAAAAAAAAAAAAAATGATAAGTAAATACTTTAAATAGGTACAGTTATATTATAGTTAAGAATTAACTACTGTTTTTTTTAATACAGATCACAGGCTTATATATTAATGTCTTATAAATAATTAATAAACAAGTTTTTGTTAGTATATTACAAAACAAGACAATGTACTTACTATTTTGAATAAAATATTGACTAGTAAGAACAAGGGGAAAATTACCTATTTATTTATTAAAAATAAATATTGATGTTATAATTAACAATATAGTAAGTAGAAAAAATGACACAAACAAAGAAAAAAATTCAAATTAGAGTAATTACTTAATAACAAAAAAAATAAAAAAATAAAATAAAGATATATGAACGTTGTATGTTTAACAAAATAATATTGCAACAACCCAATAATGAAAAATTAAGCGATTTTATACCTTTATACTACAAACAACTAATGTTTAATATTTTTTGAATATAAATAATAATTGTACTGATATAGACATATAATATATAAATATATGTAATGTGTTATATATATATATATATATATATATATATATATACAAAAATATATAAAAACGTTAAAACATAATAATGAAAAATATCTAAAAAAAAAAAAAAATATTGATAGCTAAAAAATAAAAATAATGGTTACTAATGGTTAAAAATAAAATAAAGAGAGCAGAATACAACTAAAACACCTGTCCATGCTTATAACTTTTCATAAGGCCGAGAGGAACCAACGTCTGTAAATAAAAATAAAACTAATTTTGTAAGTTACGTACATTTTAAATTCATAATGTCTACCTCAAGAAATACATTTGAAAACAATAGTTAATAAACTGCATCTTAAAACAGAGTATGATTATTTTTTCTAAAGTTAATTTATGTATAATATATTGTAAGGCTTATTATAATGCTGTATAATTTAAAAAATTATAAATATGTTAAAAATCATTATAATGTTCTTAATGTGTATTTTATATTACATAAATAACATGTACATTATATTTAGTATTTCCAAAATTAAATAAAACCCTAGTCCTCTAATTCGTCCCAATCACTTTAAATTAAAATGTTCCATTATGAATGAGTTATTTACACGGGAAATAAAAAATATAATAACTATTAATAAAAACTAAAATACCCTAATAGAAAACAATTTGTAGATAAACCCCAATCGACTAAAAGCGTTTGGCATTAAAAAATACTGAAATGTGCTAGAAAATAGGTATCCTTAAATATAAACATAAGATTTTTTATTTATAAAGCGGAACAATTTAAAAAAAAAACATGCTAACAAGCAGAATATATAAAAATCAAAATAGAAATTAAATACATACATATGCATTGTAATAATTAAATGTCTTACCTGAACTATATTGTGTATATTGTTGATACTGTGGATGAAAATTATGTATGGCATCCGTCATTATATCTTTGGGATTCATTGTTTCCTATAACATAGAAATCAAAATAATAAAAGAATCACAAACACTCATTAAGTTTTTTAAATACACACACCAGTATAATACATGTGTATAATTTAATTTTTAAATGTACCTTTAAACTACTGGAAATACTTTGCATGGTAACAGTACGTGAACTAGCGGGATGTCCTGTTCCTGTTTGTGCGTTATTAGTATAAATTTCATATGGAAAGGCAGCTCTAAGTGCCAATGAAGCAAATAGCATTTCAATACAGATTAAAAAGTTTTGGTATCCAGCTGACACTGTACCAGCACTTGTAGGTTGACCACTAGCATCGATGACAGGATCAATGAATTTTGCTTTTTCCAAAACTGCCAGTAATACACCTTCAAAAATTCCACCAATTTAAAATTAAATACTTAATACCCAGGAGAATTTTATTTTACCTTGCCAGAATGATAGGAAAATAACACTTTTTATGGTGCAAAACTTTAGAACAGGCTCATAAGGTATAAGGAGATCTCTGGTAGCGAAATAAAATAAAAACAGTCCATAAAGGGCTAAGCTGACTGACAAATTGTAGATGGCTGTTACGTATAAGTATCCTCCATTCATGCTGTAAAAATAATTTTAAGTTAAATTAATTCAGATACATATAAAGATGTATCAGATACATTGGCTTAATTGCAACATTACCTCCAATCACCATCGTGATAGTGTCCAAAATACTGTAAGAAAATAATAACAAAAGCCATTGATGGTTTTACCAAACAAAACTGCAAAGTTGCTTGCTTGCAAAAACGTAAGAATCCAATTGTGTAAGTACGTCCTGTTAAACAACAAGTTCCATATTGCCAGCTAGACCTAATAAAAACGACGAATGCAATTGTAAAATTTATATTATTCAAATTGCTTATATATAAATTATATATTTTTGAAATCGCTGACATCTACACACGAACACTACGCTAGTATAACATGTGCACTGTTGAATGTATACATATAGATGAAGTTATAAGACGTTATTTTCCATAAGTTTGCTACTTACTGAATGGGTTTCCCACGGATTTCACTCATTATATTTCCTTCGCCACCCAAATATTCGTAGCATAGACTCATGAAATTGTAAATCACAAAAGCTATATGAAAAAAATAAATTGTGTTACTAATAGGTCAGTATATCTTTTTTTTTTTTTTTGTTTTGTTCGTTGAAGAATAGTGTACTTACCTTCGTAGCAATCTCTAATTGTAAAGAAATACACGTAGTAGTGTTCGTTGTTAAAGAACAATAAACTGACCCACGAGTGAAGTGCGTAAATGGGTACAATAAACAATATTCGGATAATCCATCGTTGTTCAGCCGGATTCGTATTCCATTGGAGGTGATGATATATCTGTTAATGAAAATTAATGTTTAACTATGGACGACAGTGTGATACGCAACAGCGTTTTTCAAATTATTCGGTACTTTGAGAACATCGTTTCTACAGTTCTAATACGCAAGTAGATTTCAAATGTTACGACCCAATGATCACGATAACAAAGCGAATTTCAGTAAAAACAATTATCAATAATCATATGCATCGCTATAAATTCAAACTTTCTAAGTCATATAATATTGTACAGTTTTGAAAAAGTCTTCATACAATTATACGATGTATGTATTGTAAATACCAATGAAATCGTGAGAAATCGAGGATGATATATGTGCAAACTACGTCTAATTTTATGTACACTAGAATGTAATCTCTCTATGTGTTGTACCTATAAGACAGTATTTAGACATATATTTCCATTCATAATATATTAGTATATAACTACAAATATACGGTAAATATGAGCACATCTGATTAGGTACACGAAAAATAAGAAATATTGATTGTTCAATTACCGAGTGTATATGAATACTATCATCTCGATTTGTGTATACATATATAGCAGTAATAATTCAAAATCCTTCCTTGCGGAACGTAATTAATTACGTATTGATGTACATCAGAGTCGAAACTATTGTCTACACCACGTCAAATGCATAAAAATAAATCTTATTGAACATTATCGAGTGGGTCAGTTACTAAACATAATAATCGAAATTCGTTAAAAAATCTAACAAGTACCAGATCCGATCTTCAATGTCGTCTTATACATTTTGAAGAGGTTGATTTACTTATGATTTCTTATGAAATATGTTAGGCATATATGCTTTAATTGTATTTTTATTGGTTCACCGAAAAATTATAGAATTATCTATAGGAATTTAATAAATTTAAATTTCATTTAATATAAAGTTGTGTTTTGTTGAGCTATGTATATTAAAATAAAATATATAAACATATTTCTTGATTTCATGAAAAAAAACATTAAATAATAAATTAAACTGATAAACTTAAAAAAAAATAAAAAACATTTATAATTTTTACACGTGTATATTTAATAAAACACGAACTCAATGCTAAGTTTTTTTTAATGACCCCTATTTTCTGGTGTTAATTATTCTATATATATTTTTTTAACATAGCGATATAATTTAGAATATAAATTATAACATAAGGGTCATTTACAAGTTTAGGTTTTATAAATATATATTTTAATACAAACTATAGTACTGGGTAATATGCTTTTTATGATAGTCAATCATGGAGTTCATTGGTCTCTCAGTGATCTATTATATTTTTGATATGTTTTATATAACAAATTTTCAGTTACACAATTATAAATTCTTTTTTAAACGATACACATAGTATTATATGTATTAATATACTTTATTTTATAAAAATACTCTGGACAACTAAAAAAATTGTGTAAGAATTAATTAGATCATAAGTATATATATATATATTAAAAACATAAGAATGAAACTTAAGAATACAATTTGAAAAAAAAAATTAACATACATTTGCTGTATCATGAAAAGACAGAAAACACAAGACTTGTATACAATAATAGTACATAATTGTAAGTTAAACTAAAAATGTGCAATAATCATATCCATTAGTTTAATAATAGGGCAAACAAATATTTTGTTTTAAACTGTTTTGAGAATTTTTTTCATGAATTTTAAATTACCCAACATTTAAAAACATATAACATTGTATATCTAAGTGATACTTAAAATATTTGGCAAGACAGTATACTTTCTCTAGTGGAAGAATGATAAAATAAAATAATAATCACATAATTGAAAAAAACATTATTATTTGTCTTAGTTACTGAAATACTTAAAATAAAAATAAACTTAAATTGTATTAACATAATAATTTAACCTAGATTTTAATTTGGTACTTGCTCAAAGTAAAAATATTGAAAAAGTGATTTTTAAATAAAGAACTTAGTTAATAAAAATAAGGTAATGGTCATAATATTAAAATACATAGCTTATTTTCAATAAACCAATTAACTCATTTTATAGTAATAAAAAATTTTTTTTCTGTGAAATTGCAAAATTCTCCTTTGGAGATTATAACAAAAAGGAATGAAATTCATTAAAAACAAGTTTAAAATGAATTTTTAATATTTATTTTTTGAATTCAATATTCTTGAATTTGTTTTAGATAGAAATTAAAATAATAAATAATAAAGTGTAATAAAGCCATTGATCATTAGTATACTGTTTTAATTTGTTCAAACTATATTATTTTTTCTTTAACACTATATATACTTTGTAGTAAAAAGTAACTGTACTTTTCGTTTTATTTCCCAGAACTAATTGTAGAATACAAGTAGTAGTGATGTCCAATCTGAATAAAGTAGGTAACTGTATTCAGTTGAATACAATTTGTTTTTTTTCAATATTTTGAACTCAATTGATGTAAACAGTAAATTACATTACTTAAGGTAAGTATAGGTACACAAGCAAAAAATAGATAAATACTATTCAGACAAAAATATTATACTATGTGGTTTTACATTAATAAAAACAAAATATTATTTTGTGTAGTACCTATACTATAAAGAAAAAGATTCAAAGCTACAGTTCACCTTGGCAGTTAGTACTCAAAACCTTGGGTCATTATTACAATTAGATACACTATTATTATGATTATTTATTACATACTAGTTATTATATACTTTTATATATTGTTATGGTATCGATTATAATAACTTAATTTAATATTGGACATGTTAATAAAAAAATCTATTTATGAAATTAAATTTTTTTTAAAAATATCAACCACTATAACATAATTGTAGAAAATAATTATTAATATATAATTGTAGGATAAAACATTATGTAAGAATAATTAGAAAATTTAATTTATTTGTAAATATTACAAGATACGATTGTGAAAACTTGATTAAGCTTAAGTATAAATTGTCAACAACTAATTTTCCTCTATTGTCATCAAGTACCTTGATTTCTTTTAAACTATTTTCCTATAAAATAAAATAAGAATTTCTTATCATCTTATTTTATAAACAGGAAATAATAATAACGATTAAAAGATATATTTTGTAATTCATAAATGTCAATTAAATTTAATAATATTGAACTAATGGAGCTCTAAGAAATAATGTTGTAATAATTTTAAACGTCATAATACAGTTAGTAAATAAGTTAAATGCTTAAAAAAAAATGGTTACATTTTACTGATTAGTGTTTTCATTAGGATGGTTATTTTGATATTGATAATAGAAAAATATTATTATTCAAATAAATAAGAAACTACAAAGAATTTCAGAAAAAATTAACTTAATAATGAAATAATTGCTTTAAATATGTAGTAACCCAAAAAAGTAATAACTAATAGTTTATTATTAATCAATAGTAATTATTGTAAACATAATTATAAATATTATAATAAATTAAATAAGTACATATTTTATTTTCCCCCTCTTTATCAGAAATACTTTGATAATATATTAAAATTTAATAAAAAAGTATATATTAAAATAAAAATAATGAAGTAGTTTATGCTTTTATAGAGATAAAAATAATTTATTTAATATGTCTGTTAGGTTGTATATTTTGAAGCAATGATTATTTTACTGGATTCTATAAAAATATAGATCATTTTTAATTTTGAGAACCCATAAAAGATTTATAATAAAATGTAATAATAAAATATCAGAAACTAAATTACTTGAGAATTTCTGGTTGAATTATTATTTTTTAGAATATTCTATGAACACTTTTTTTAAATTAAATTTTAAATTTTTTTATAATTTAATTTGATTATAGTTAAAAAACTCAAATCAGTATAAATTTTTTTTTTTTAGGTTATATTTAGTAGAAAAATTATGTTTTCAATAAATTATTAGTTTTACTTATTTCCATATTTTACTCGATATTTTATTAGTGTAATATTAAACAATCATAAACAGAAGAAATGTATATGTTATAATGTTTGATTTATCAATAAAATTATAATAAATATATTTTACCTGTTGACATGTAACAAATACGGCTGTCCAAACAAATAATCCAGCAATCACTTGGGCAGCAGTTGTTTGCAAAAATATTGGATTTGATTGGGCTTGAGCAACCCACTGAGTGATAATTTCTACAGTGTCGGTTGTTGTCTCTGTGTTATTATTGGATGCCATTGTTAACTATAAATAAATATGATTTAGAATATATATATATATATATGTATATATATATATATATATATAACATTGATTAAGATATAAAAGCACTTATGCCGATAAGTAATTAAAATGTTTACATAAATCATATAACATTATATTTTGAAAATTATTATTATACTTTAAAAAGTAGACAGCCCTTGTCCCTAAAATTGCCAAAAAGTTATTAAAAACAATTTCACAAATAGTTATAATCTAAAATATATTTGAACAAACAATTGATAGATTTTGATACATTTATAAGATTATTAATACGATAAAATAAATTATTTATAAAACTACTATAGTTTTTTTAAGCAGAAGGGCATTATTTAAACTCTCAAGTATTATAATAATACAATCCTTAAAAAAATCCTTATGATCCAGTGTTTCAAAATAATAGGGGAAAATAATTAAATTAAGTTTTGATTTTCTACCTACTATGTGGAAAAAGCTGACACTGATAATTTCTTAATTATTTGCATGTCGACAATATAATATTAATTTTGAACTATACTGCTCTTGTGATTTTAAAGTGCAGATAACACATGAATAATCAATACATTATGAAAACCCTGGTTAAAATGAAAATCGGAAGCATGAAGTAAAATCCAGTTACAGTATTAATGATGCAGTGTAAAATAAGTTGGACTACACATAAATTAACAGAAAATATATGATCATATACTGAATATATGATCATAGGAAGACGAAATTGGGTGGATTGTGTTTAAGAGATGGATCTTTTTGGTTTTAAGAAAGTCAAACTGTTCTAATATCTTGGTAGAACTGTAAGTATAAAAAATTATATCACTAAAGAAGTAGTCGTAAGAATCCAAGTAGGAAATAATGTATATTATAAACTTAAGAAACTATGAAGTACAAGGTCACTATCAAGAGAAATAAAAAAACAATTGTATACCATCCTAATATAACCAGTGATATTGTACAAACCAGAAACTTGATGAAAATTAATTCTTGATACAAGAAAGAAAAATACTGCGGAAGATTTTTTCGCCAATAAAAGATGACATAACATGAAAATGGAAAAAATAGTTACAAGAAATATATAATGAAAATAATATAGTATAAACTGCCAAAAATGGAAAACTGTGCAGAGCAGGACATGCAATGAAGGGTAAGAATTTTCTACTAAGAGCAGTATTAGAACAGAATCCAGTAGGAAAAATATCCTTAGGAAGACCAATATAGAGATGGGAAGATTTAGTTAAAAGCGATGTAGAAGATTTAGAAGGAGGATAAGTTGTAAAGTTTGGCAATGAATAGAAATTATTGGATACTTGATTTTGTGACGAGATGGTCTATTAACTTGTTAAAAAAAAAGCCTTGAAAAAACCATTTGTATATTAAGCTTTTGATCTTTATAAT
This sequence comes from Sipha maydis, assembly GCA_034509805.1. Lineage (NCBI taxonomy): Eukaryota > Metazoa > Arthropoda > Insecta > Hemiptera > Aphididae > Sipha > Sipha maydis. The sequence goes on from JASXSY010002078.1 coordinate 99,987, forward strand.
GTTACACTGTATTTCTTTTTAAATTCATTAGGAATAGAATAAAAATAATTTATTATAAAATTAATATATTATAAAAAAGAAGTCTGAAAACTTGAGAAAAAAATGTAAAAGATAAATATTTTAAAATTATAAAAATATAATTAATGACTTGTATTAAAAAAAAATATAATTATAGTAAAATACCTATATTAGAATTAAAGGTGTCCTTTAAAATTGTATAATTCTGTAAACATAAATCTAAATTTGGTGAAATTGCATGGAGTACCTATAAGTATATAATTTTTTAATCAAACATTTTTAATATCTTAATTCATTATTAAAAAATAGAAAAATTATTTTTTATGAGTAAATAAATAACACAATTATTTCTATTACTTAGAATTTTTTAATTCATGTTTAGTGAGATTTTTAGTAATCATGTTCATCCATAAAAAAGATATACCAGTCAAAATATATTAATACTGTCCTATAAGTTAACTTTAGTCATACCAAATATACAGCTAAAGAACACAAAAATTGTATACCTAATAAAATCCAAATAAACAAAAGCATTGTAAACTATAAACAACCATTATGTCCCTCTCAGCATAAAAATTAAATATTTAGGTTTCATTCAGAATAGACTAACTCAAAATTAATATGTATAAAACTATTACCTAGACTCTTACAAATATTATGCAATACATTTTTAGATTTAAAAATTATCATATCATTAAAGGTATTTTAATTCCTACACTAATTTATTTTCAACGTTTTTTTTTTTTTAATAGGTACTGTTATTATATCATCATGAAGAAATTAATCTAAATTAAGATTTCAATAAATTTACTTCAAAAGAAATTTAAATTACGATTTTTTTTTTTTACTAATTAAACTTATAATTTACAAATTTAACTAACTAAAATTAGGACATACAAATATAGTGACTATAGTGATAAACAAATACCAGTTAAAAAAAAATTGATAACACAAACATATTTAATTCAATTGACTAATTAATTATTTTATCATTAAGGACAAAATTATTAAAAAAATACTTAATCAAATTGAATTGTTTTGATACCCTCATACTGTTTAAAATAAAGTATATATTTATAGAACTATAATTAATACCACAAATGTTAATTAAAAGAAAAACTTATATTTTCTAATGATACGTTAAAATACCATAAGCCAATTCAAAAATAGATTTTTATTTGCATTAAAAGGTAGCATTTACTTATGAACATAAATTAATTTAAATACTTTATGTGACTAGAAAATTATTAACAGATCAATAATGTATTACATAATATAATTTCGAACAATATTTACAGGATATGTTAAATTCGCTTATAGGAATGATTAATAAATAGTTTTGTAATTAGTAATTAAGACAACTTGAAATTAATTTTGGTTTTACATGATTTAATTATCTTTATTATTATATACAATTTGAAAACACTACTTAACAGAAGAATATGATTACATGTATAATTAAGTAAAGATGTAAAAGTGTTACATGTAATTAGTTTATAACATTCAGATTGAAAATGTCTGCATTATAGGAACATATTATACATTACAGATGATTATGTTATTGTAAGTAAATAATAGTTTGCATAAAAGTATAATGAAGTAAAAAATGTTAAAATGTTAAGGAAAAAAAAGGTAAATGGGGCATTCTTATGTTTAAGGTTACAGCTAAACACTAATTATAATCATATATTTATTAACAAGTATAAAATGTGTATGGAACATTATATTTTCAGTGAAAACAGAAGATATTTTATTATAAATACCAATAGTATATGTTGCACCAAGAGATTAGTTATTAAAAATATATTTGCATAATAAATAGACAAAACTTTAATTGAATCATGGATAAACAATTTGATACACATAAGAGTTATAAACAGTGTTATAGCTGATAGTTAATACGCAGACGATTAAGGAGATATCACTATGATGATAGTTAATAACATATAAAGCAGGCGGAATGTATCAAAAGTGTAGGTTGATAAATCATAGTATCAGACAAAGAGTAAAAAAAGAGACAGCAGTCTGTTACATGGGTGGCCTGTTGTGGTTAATGATGTTTCGAGTCAGAGGCTACCCTGGACTTGAATATCTTACCTATTCAGATGGTAACAGCGTGGAGGTGATGACGTGATGAAGTCGACAGGCAGAGAAACGGAGATCGTCGATTTTATTCCGTTTCGCGTCCGTCGGAACGAAGAACAGCTAGGGTGTTATTACTAGCTGTTGCGGCGAAGCTGACATATTGTTTGACGATGTTCGCGCGGTTGATTATCTGTTGGATGTCCGGCAATCACATGACCCGTGAAAAAGTATATCGGGCGCAGGGCGACACGTCGGTCCGGGTTACTTGGCGAGAGGAACGTCACGAGCGACGCGAAAAGTGAATGTACGCCGGAACGGATCACGGACACGGTACAATGCGCGGCGAAGTCGGAGTGTCACACGCACGCAGGACGAACAGAACGATCGGTCTAAGGAGCAGAACTGACGGGGGCGATGGGCGAAGACGACGGCGAATGGGGCAGGAGAGGAAAAAAATATATATAAAAAATTGAAAAACACACTCACATTACACGCGCGCACGCATACAATTGATCGTCGGCCCGCGGTGGGTGATGGTGGGAAGGTGCGAGCGCGGTACCGGCGGAGCGGGAGGCAACAGATGATGGCCATGGAACAAGACTACCGCTTCTTATCAACGGTGATAACGCGTATTATCGCATATTATTCGCTCATCCACTCGTTATCACATTATGACCGTTTCGCTTAAAGATTATGTAATGAAATCGTAGCAACATTGTTAATGTTATTATTACCGTTGTGGCTTGAACGTTCGCAGGTCTGATTATTAACGTCCGTCGTTCCGTGAACCATCCAACGTAACGTCGCGAGAACGCTATGATCATTGCCTGAGACTATACGATTTAGCGACACAACACCATGGCGCTTATAAACGTCGCCAACGGCGATAACGATCCTTGGTAAGACGATCATTTTTATCCGACGCAACCGAATGATTTGGTTCTCGGCCGTCTGCATCATGGCCTAAAGTAAATACGCCACGGGTTTAGGTCGACCAAAATTACCAATTTAATGTCCATATTGATATCTCGATTACATTTCTATAGAGGTTGAAAAATTTTTATTCTTTAATTAGGAATATATGCATAATATTTCACTTTTGTTATGAAATGTTATTGTTCCTTGTAATGGAAAATAAATGATTTTGTTAAATAACAATTTACTAGTTCACATATAATATTACTGAGTACAATCATTTTTAGAAAAACTCAATTATAAGGCACATTTGAACATAATCTTACAGGTATTGTTTTTATTTTTTATTATTCAGTGTTGTAATTTTTATAGGTGTTACTTCAACTATTTATGGATAAGTTTATGATCATTTTTACTTATAAACAAATTATAAATAAAATTATTCTTTTATTATGTTGTCTCATATGGCATATAGTTTTTGAAATAACTGGCAAACTATTAATTGCCAAGCTTTTATATTTATTTAAGTGAAAAATGTAAAAAATTATGTGAGCCATTTTCTTTTATACTTATCCTATTCCATTTCCTTCAACTGACTATGTTTATGAAAATTAATCTATACGTCAAAATAATAATATATATCTATGGATAGTGTAATATAACCTTATTATTCATCTAGCTAGTGTTCTTATCATTAATAAGACTTGTATAAATTATGAAAATTTTATTAATTTGGTTTTTTTTAGGATGATCGAATACGAATCATGTGAAAAACTGTATAGAGAAATGGAAGGATTGTTAAATCTAAGAGATTTGGAACATAAGTCTTCTGAAAAATATATTTTATATTCATCACAAATTCGGCTTAGACTTAAACAGTATGCTGATGAAGTTCAACAGTTGTTAAATAAACTAAGAAGACTTTCTTCATCTATGGCCATGTATCCTTTATTATATAGTGTTACAGCAAAATAAAGTAATAACAATAGGTTATTAAATGTTCCTGAATTATGTAACATAGTACAATGGATGAAGAAGAACGACGTGAACGTATGATTGAGCTGCTCCAAAGTAGAAATATTTTATTAAATCGACGTTTTCAAAATAGGTACTAATAAAATATATTGTTAGTATTATTTTTGTGAAACAAAGTTCAAATAACTCAGTGGTATAGTAACAAATTTATTTAGTAGGATTATATTATTTCTATATTTACTTCTTGAAACTATTATAACTTATATTATAACTTTATTACACAAAAACAATCAAACTTCTACCCATTACTGAATAAACAATAAGTCTATCTAGACTTATTTATTTTTTAGTCTTTGAAGTCATATTAGTTGTCTTAATTATTTTATAAATAATAACATTTATTTAAATATAAATTATTTAAAAATTAAATACATTTTAGATTCTGAACGGAGTGATGGAATCTATTGGTTTTACAATGATGTTTGTTTTTTTTTTTTATTTTTTATTTTTAATTTTTTTATTTTTGTGTCTGACGACACCTTTTTTGGCAGTAAAAATGCTTCGATTTGCTTATGAAGCAACTTTTCTGAAAGGAAAGTGAATCTAGTTGGTACTTTGGGGGGTCAAAAGTAAAAAATTTCCAATATTTTTTAAATGCGACGGGAAAAACCCTAAAAAAATGAGGGAAAAACGGGAGTTTTTACGCAAAACCAGTTTTCGACATACTCAAATTTTTTATTTTGCTATAACTCAAAAACTAATCTATGTAAATACTTGAAATTTTCACCAAATGTTTAAATTAGCGTTCTCTATACACCATTAAATTTTCAAAGTATTTTGATTTTTATTAGGCTATTTATAGACAATTGAAATTTTCAATTTTTTTAATTATTTTTTTTAAAAATAACGATAAAACTTTTTTGGCCGGCCAGAAAATCTTGAAAATTTAATACAAGGTTTCTTATAAGTTGTTCCTTAACTGATAAAAAAAAATCTAAAATCGTAAGTCACAATTTTTTTTTTATAAGTGCTCAAAGTTCCAATTTATACGAAATATGTAAAAATCACGATAATTTGCAAGTTATTTTGTAGATAAAAATTCATAAAATTTTTTCTGTTCATACTTAAGGTTCAAAATTTTAACACTAGGTTATCTATAAGATATTCTTCAAAAATCTTTAAAAAAATTTCTACCGGAATTAGAGGAAAAAATTTTATGACTGTTTGAAATTTAAATATTTACGAAATTGCATAAAATAGCGATTTATTCTCAAACGATTTTAAATATTTTTTATAATTCAAAAAGTATAAGTCGCAGATTTTTGAAATTTCTACCAGCTGTTAAGATTGGTATTTCCTTTATGTCATATTTTTTTCAAAATATAATATTGATTTTTAAGCCACTTATAGGCTCCTACAAAATACTTGAAAATTTAATAGAAGATTCCACAGAAGTAGTTCTTAATGTCATTCAAAAATTATTAAAATCCATAGGCACAATTTTTTTTTATAAGCGTTTGAACAGCGAATATTGACATAAAATTACATGTAAAATATAATATAATGTATAATATTCTAGACTGACAAATGATATCGGTTTTTTTTAAAATGCTCTAACTCAAAAATGAAAAACCGCAACAACTTGAAATTTTCACCAAATCTTTATATTGACTTTTTCTATATATGGTTAAGATTTCAAAGTATTTTGACATATTTTGACTTATTTATAGACAATTTAAATTTTTGATTTTTCTAAATTTTTCGTTTCAAAATAAAATATACTTATTACAATATTTATAAATAACATTGTATTATATTCTAGACAAACATATCATCTCCATTCAGAATCGTTTTTCGTATACAATGATACCTATCATTGAATTCAAATTTAACAAATCCATTATAATGACCTATCCTATGAAGAGTCGCACTTCACCCCCAAGTGTACAGCAAGCGAGGCCCATATGGTTCTTTTTATATATTTTGTATCTGTTTAAATATTTCAAATTCTTCAAGATCTGTTAGATTTAGATACCTAGTACTTATTCATTACCTTGAAAAATATATTCACCATTCTAAAATATCTGAGTAAAGTTATCTAAAAATTATAACTTTAACCCACCAATGAAAAATTTTGTTGAAATACAATTATGCTATTAATATATTTTCTAGAAATAATAGTAATATTTTGGAGCGTCAGGAATTGATGAGGCCTAGTACCAGTAAGGTAGCAGCCAAAAAAGTTGAAACACCAACTACTGGTTGGCTGGATAGTGATGATGATTACTGTGATGATAAAAAACCGTTGCTTAATGAAAATGCACTTAAACAACAACAGCAATACTTGCTCAAAGGTTCGAGTTAAAAAATTTTATATAATTTTTAAATTATATTTAATCTGTAATTTTAAAGAGCAAGATGACGGGTTAGATGAATTAGCATCAATTGTATCTAGGCAGAAAAATATAGCTATTACCATAAGCAGTGAAGTTGATTTGCAAAATGGTTAGTAAATTTTAAACTTTATTTTATACTCTTGATTACTAAAATGTATATAATATATTGTAGATATAGTTGATGATTTATTGGTAAAAATGGATAAAACAACAGCTGGAATTGAAAATGAGACTAAGAATGTTGGTCAAATATTGAAAAAAGATTCAACTCGGGGTATGTATATGGTAAATAATATATATTAAAAATATATTATTTTGTTTAAATTAATTTGCAGGACTTTGGGTGATAATCATTCTTCTACTAATTGCAAATGTATTTGTCGCATTATCATGATGTTTGTCAAAATATTATATTAAACATAAATTGTATAAATATTGTTATAGATACTTGTTTATATATATATATATATATATATATATATATATATATATATATATATATATATATATATATACACATATGTATATACATATGTATTTCATAATTATTTTAATAGATTGTAATTTTGAAAAAAAAATAAATGTACCATAATTTATACTCAGAAAAACATAAATTTTGTCATTATAGTAAATAAATTTACAAATTATGGTATCATGGTAGCAAACATTTATACTATTTATTTTTACTAGGATAAAATATTCAATAAGTTTGTAAATTATTTTGACCTGGACTCAAAATCTTTTATTATATGTGATGAATAATCATTATTTTTAGATATATAGGTATTAATAAACAACTATATTATTTTGTCCTAAAAATATTTTAAGTAAGATTATGCATGTTCCTGCCTTCTATGCATTCAATTTATTTTCATGATATGCTATTAAAGAAAAAACATTTGGTCTCTGCATACTTATAAATTTTTTTATATGCATGTACCATATGTATTAATGGCACCTGCAAATTTAGTTGAGATGGTGCTCAGTGTCATAATTATTCTCTATAGCACCTATGGTGGATTTTAATTTTGAACTTATTTTATAGAAAAAAAAAAAATTATTTAATTTAAATGCGTCCTCTTACTTTGCTGTACCCTTGACAACTGTCTATTTCTCCGACCCATAGTTACCTCACTGCTGGTACATAGTGGCTACCGATAATTCATAGATAACTAAGCTACATCAAGATTATTATCTATAAAATAAAAATTTTTACTCTTTCGGTTGCTATAACTTTTTATGTTTTGTTTTAAATTATCTACAAATGTACGGTGAAGGTAATTGGTACTTATATTGAAGAGAATTGAAAATTTAAGACCCCCAAAAAATACTTTTTTGGCCACGCCACTGAGTGAAATACAGAATTTGAGTTTGGTTCATGCTGAATATACGAGACCGGTATTATTTAGACTCCATATTAGATATAAAGTTAGACAAGTTGCCCTGTATTTATGTTATACAAAATATACTTGCAAACATTATTGTAAATATTCTAAATTAATACTTACGACATTATGGACAGTTCCAGTTTTAACAGCATGTCCCGGTGTCCCAGCCGGTCATTAATTTTGTCCTGGTTAATGGAAGCCAAGTGAAAATAACTTTAATATTGTATTATTCAACAACGAAATATTGAATAATATTGTATATAATATAATATTATATATATATATATATATATATATATATATATACAGTATATAATATAATTACATCATTATATGATTAAATAATTAAATGGGATAATTTTTTGAAAGCTTCAGAAACTTTAAACTTGAAACTAAAAACTGAAATTGTAAACCAAGATCAGCTTTTTGATGAAGTAGTATTAGCTAAAGAGTTTTGGTTATATAAAGTTAAAGTATGGAAAGAGGAAAAAATAAAAACTAAGAAAAAATTACAAATGAAGAAAAATGGGTGTAATTATTCTGTCATTTCAAAGAAAAGGATATATTAACTTCAAATCTAAAATTAATTTTGCAGTATATTTTTTGTATGCCAGGAACTTCTGCTCTAGTAGAAATAATTTTTTAGCTTATGCATAACGCTTGATTAGACGAAATGGGAAGGACAAATGAAAATACTATACGAGTTCTAATGGTATGTAAAATTAATTTTGGTCTTACTTATAATGAATTTTATGAAAAAATTAAAAATAATAAATCTGTTTAAAAAAAAATTCCATTATACAGAAAAATATCAAAATTAGCTTATAACTTATAAATGTAAATGAAATGAATGAAGTTTATGTAAAAAAAAAATGTATTGGTTTTTTAATTTTTTTAAATAAAAAAAGTTATTTAAGAATATGATGTCCCGGTTTGGTGATTTTAAAATCTGGCAACCCTATATAAGGGTCCATTATTTCTTTCTTAAAATAAAAAAAAAAAATAAATAAAAAATAATAGTGTGTATGTTTATAAGTTGAGAGCGAAGACAAGTATGAAAGATCGTAAGAGTAATAAACAACACAATTAATCTGTTGCTGCGGACAATTTCGGGAATATTGATTGTCAATAATATTTTAGTTTCAGCCATACACTAAAAAATGTATACAGATTTAATTTATTTAGAGTGCATTAAATCATTTTTTTATATTGTTTCAACCCAATTTTAGATATTTATTTGTTCATTTAATGTTACCTCAAAGTTCCATATAACGCACCAGGTGTAACTGTTATTTCATTACAAATCAATTTTTTCAATCAATACTTTTAATAAAAAAATAATTAATACTCATTGAATTAAATATTGTATATAGATACATAATGGAAAATATGAGAAGGGAGATATTGGATTTCACTAAAAAAATAGTAAAAAATAGTGTTAAGTTTTAGTTTTGTATTGAAGCATTTGGCAGCCAAACTTCGCCCCAATACAGTGGCGGCGCGAACTATTTTAATGAATGGGACAACAACATGTCCATTTGATTTACACCTACCCCCATAGCGCTAAGCCCCCCCAATATTTACTCTTATATTATAAGATTATCTATATATTTGATGTGGAGGGGAATTTTTGTTGAATATATTAAAGGGCTTGAGCCCCAACCAATGTAACTCCCTATTTGCGCCTATGCCTACCCCCAAATTTTTATTAAAATAATATATTTAAACTCACACCTCTAGGCACAACAAGAATTTTATATTTTGGATGGGGCTATGCATATATTTATTTAACGGTAGTTTTTGATTTTTTTCTAGGGGGGGGGGTCCTTTAATATTATAATATATTAAAACATAAAATGTCCTAACCTAATCGAAATAATATACCACAGCCTAAACTCAGGACCGACGGGGCAGTCTCCCTAGACCAACCCCATAAAACCACCACTTTATTTATTTATAAGAAAAAAAATAGGATGTGCCTAATATGTAATTAGTATTACTTACATACAATGTATATGTCATATACAAAGAAAAATAGTATAACACTCAAATAATGTAGATTCAAATTAGTGTTATTACATTATAATATAATATTAACTAGACGTCAATACTTGGATTACAAATTATAATACATAACTTCATAACTTTTTTGCATACATTTATATTAACCACTTACCCATCCACGGGTCAACCCACCAAACCACCCACCCCAATTTATAGATGGGACGCTTGACCCAAAAATGCTGCATCACGCCGCCACTGCCCCAATATGAATAGGTTTCATACTAAATTTTCAAAATATGTTGGATTTTTCAAATGATCAAGACTCGACCTCATATAAGGTTTGACACCATTGCTTACTGTATTGTAATTAGGAAAATGTTTGTAACACTGACACTTTTCAGCTGTATAATTATAATGAAAAAACAAAAACAATAGTCTAAAGTGTAACATTTTATTTAAAATGCAATAATTTCATTTTTCACAAATAAAACAAAAGATCGGTATTAAAATACTAAAATTAACGTAGATATTTTTTTAAAATTATCCTATATGTTAACATTTATTCGACCGATTGCAATCATTGAAACAGAGATACTTATTTGATGATAGTGTTGAGAGAGTGATTGAATAAGAATATGTAGTCACGGTATTGGTAACGTTAACAATATAAATGTTTTCTTATGACAAATGCTTTTTATAACGAAAATGCAGTTTTAAATCAACGTAGATGGTTTTAGTAGATAACCGTAGATCGGTTATCTTCTATAGGAAAACAAACTTCCCAGTATATTATATTTATATTGTCCTGAACCTAAAGTACTCATAACGAAATTTCTAATAATCTCAAAAATATTATGGATCTGAACAGGGAATGATCTAATAAACTGATATTGTTATACAAATTGGAACTAATTGATAATTTAAATGTTTTCCATAATATTTCAAAAAGTTTTAAATAGTCCGATTAAAATCTAATTATTTAATCTTGAAAATAATGATGGTCTTTTTAATTGCTTTGACCTAGAAAAATGATATTAGAATAAAACATTCGATTACGATTCTAAATACCTTGATTAATTATATTTTTCTTTACTAGTTATGGATTTGAAAAAAAATTGCTCCGTAGCTGAAATGTTCAAATGTACGTTAATTTGCTTCTGCATTTGATCAATAATCCATTTTATAGAATATAGCAAGGCGAGGAAATAGTTCAATTATTGTTGTCATATATTATATAATTTAGGTTAAAACTCTATTCAACAAATAATTTCTATAATTCAAAATTGAATGAATGAATATATTAGCTTTTTAACTAAGTAGCTTTAGTTTCACCGTATTTTTACCATAAATTTCTTTAAGACTCAATATTTGTTTCTGAAGTTTTATTTGAACTTAATATAATTTTCAAGAATTAACTTTTGAACAAAGAGTTGGTCAAGTGTAAAAATTATGTATCAAATGTGTATCAGAGATATTAAAACATATTCGGTCAATCGTTTTTTTCAAAAAAATGCTAGAAAGAGACATTTTTATACTGAAGGTTTTCTTCGCATTTATGAAATAATTTTTTATCAAGCCACATTGTAACATAAAAAGGTTTTACACATAATTAATTTTCCAGAATATGGGATGCGCACCTTCTTTCGATTCTTGATGAACAACCACCAAGGTGTTAAATAACGTGATCAAAGAATTAGTTTTTACGAGATCTTGATTCAAGGGCGGACTGAGGTCCTAAAGACTCATGTTACAATTTTTATTTTAAATAAAATAAATTTTTAAGGAACTTATATTAAAATGAAAAAAATCTGCAAGTTTATACTCAACTAAATTTAACAAAATAAAATAAAATAAATTACTTCAATATTACAATAACATTTTAAAACTTTATTATACAAATAAAATGAAAAAAAAGAACCGGATGGGCCTCGCTCTGCTGTACAGTTAGGGGTGGAGTGCACCTCGCTTATAGGATAGGTCATTATTATAATGGATTTGTTAAATTTGAATGCAATGATAGATATCATTGTATACGAATAACGATTCTGAACGGAGTTCATATGTTAGTCTAGAATATAATACAATGTTATTTATAAATATCATATAAGTATATTTTATTTTTAAACGAAAAATTTAGAAAAACCGAAAATTTAAATTGTCTATAAATAAGTCAAAATATGTCAAAATACTTTGAAATCTTAACCATGTATAGAGAACGTCAATATAAAGATTTGGTGAAAATTTCAAGTTGTTGCGGTTTTTCATTTTTGAGTTAGAGCATTTTAAAAAAAACCGATATCTTTGTCAGTCTAGAATATTATACAGTATATTATATTTTACATGTAATTTTTTGTCAATATTCGCTGTTCAAACGCTTATAAAAAAAAATTGTGCCTATGGATTTTAATAATTTTTGAATGACTTTAAGAACTACTTCTGTGGAATCTTCTATTAAATTTTCAAGTATTTTGTACGAGCCAAATTTTTTTTATCACCGATTATAAAAATAAAATGTAAAAAAATCGAATATTTTAAATGCCTATAAGTGGCTTAAAAATCAATATAATATTTTGAAAAAAATATGACATAAAGGAAATACCAATCTTAACAGCTGGTAGAAATTTCAAAAATCTGCGACTTATACTTTTTGAATTATAAAAAATATTTAAAATCGTTTGAGAATAAATCGCTATTTTATGCAATTTCGTAAATATTTAAATTTCAAACAGTCATAAAATTTTTTCCTCTAATTCCGGTAGAAATTTTTTTAAAGATTTTTGAAGAGTAGCTTATACATAACCTCGTGTTAAAATTTTGAACCTTAAGTATGAACAGAAAAAATTTTATGAATTTTTAACTACAAAAAAACTTGCAAATTATCGTGATTTTTACATATTTCGTATAAATTGTAACTTTGAGCACTTATAAAAAAAAATTGTGACTTACGATTTTAGATTTTTTTTTATCAGTTAAGGAACAACTTATAAGAAACCTTGTATTAAATTTTCAAGATTTTCTAGGCAGCCAAAAAAATTTTATCGTTATTTAAAAAAAAAATACTTAAAAATATTGAAAATTTCAATTGTCTATAAATAGCTTAATAAAAGTCAAAATACTTTGAAAATTTAATGGTGTATAGAGAACGCTTATCTAAACATTTGGTGAAAATTTCAAGTATTTACATCGATTAGTTTTTGAGTTATAGCAAAATAAAAAATTTGATTATGTCAAAAACTGGTTTTGCGTAAAAACTCCCGTTTTTCCCAAATTTTTTTATGGTTTTTCCCGTCGCATTTAAAAAATATTGGAAATTTTTAACTTTTGACCCGCCAAAGTACCAAATAGATTCACTTTCCTTTCAGAAAAGTTGCTACATAAGGCAATCGAAGCATTTTTACTGCCCCAAAACGTGTCGACAGACACAAAAAAAAAAAAAAAAAAAAAAAAAAACACACACATCATTGTAAAATCAATACATTCTTCACTCCGTTCAGAATCTAAAAAGAGATGGTTGGAGATTTTGGAGAATGACATGAGGGCTGTCAGTGTGTGCAGAGGAGATGTGATTGACCGAGTAAAGTGGAGGTGTAGGACAAGGGTAGCCGACCCCAAATAGTTGGGAGGAAGGCGAAGTAGAAGAAGAAGAAGAAGAAGAAGAAGAAGAAGAAGAAATTTATAATGGTATTATTATTATATCTCATTTTTAATGATAATTATTTTGTTACTCAATTTTTATTATATAATGAATCATAGTAAAATTAAAATATAATTTTATTATAATGTTTAGGTAAGTACATTAAATACATAAAAAAAAAATCTGGGGGGGTGAAAACCCCTTGCACCATCCCTGTAACTACGCCACTGGACCTATCCTATAAACGAGGTGCACTCCACCCCCAACTGTACAGCAGAATGAGGCCCATCCGGTTCTTTTAGATTCTGAACGGAGTGATGGAATCTTTCGGTTTGACATAATGGAAAAGCCAATCTTAACAGCTGGTAAAAATGTAAAAAATCTGCGACTTATACTTTTTGAATTATAATAAATATTTAAAATCGTTAAAATGCTATTTTATGCAATTTCGTAAATATTAAAATTCAAATAGTCATAACATTTTTTCCTCTAAGTCCAGTAGAAATTTTTTTAAAGATTTTTGAAGAGTAGCTTATAGATAACCTATTGTTAAAATTTTGAACCTTAAGTATGAACAGAAAAAATTTTATGAATTTTTATCTATAAAATAACTTGCAAATTATCGTGATTTTAACACATTTTATACAAATTTGAGCTTATAATAAAAATTTGAGTAAACCAATCATCGATATTTTTTAGTTACGATAAGTTTATCTTATTATAAACCAATTAAATTTTATAGATGTTTAAAAACAAAAATTTTACAAAAATCGAAAATTTAAATTGTCTATATATAAGTCAAAATATGTCAAAATACTTTAAAAACTTAACCATGTATAGAAGACGTCAATATAAAGATTTGGTGAAAATTTCAAGTTGTTGCAATTTTTGGTTTTTGAGTTACATCATTTAAAAAAAATGTAATTTGTAAAAACGTGATTTTGCATAAAATTTTATCATTTTTTTCGATTTTTTTAAAAAGTATTGAAAAGTTGGATTTTTGACTATCCAAAGTACCATCTACATTCACTTTCCTTTCAGAAAAGTTACTGCTTAAGCAAATCGAAGCATTTTTACTGCAAAAAAAGTGTCGTCAGACACAAAAAAAAAATTAAAATTAAAAAAAAAAAATTAAAAAAAAAAAACACACATCATTGTAAAACCAATAGATTCCATCACTCCGTTCAGAATCTAAAATAACATTATTATGTCAAAAAATAATATAACTTAATCAATGTATTAATATTAAATAGAATTATTTAAAATAAATAATTAAATAAATAATTTCTAGGATATTTTATAATAAATTACCTACAAAAGGTAAAAAATTAAATTTACCTAATTAAATGTATTTAGATTAAATATAATATTGTAGTTGTACCTTTTAAATTGGTTGTATTCCCATAAAACGTAAAATCTATCTTACAATTTAGACAAGTTACTGTAGATTTGTCAGCATTTTTTTTAAAATGTTCCTAAACTATGGAACGTTGCTTATTTTCTGGAAGCATTTTTAAAAATTTTTATTTATATAAAATTAGTAACTGTGTTAAGATAATAATTAATAATAAGCTAATAAACTATAGAGTAAACTAATATTATTTTTCATCGACTGTATGCTATCAGCAAACTTCAAAAAATGAAATAAATTAATTAGCATTAAGTAATTATTATCTACAAAATAATAAATATACCAGAATAATAATAATTAAAAATAGTTTATTTTTATGATATTTGAATTTATTTCTATAAATAATAATTAATAAACAATAAATATAGACGGGGAGTAAACAAATTGAGATAAAAATAAAATCATAAGTTATACGCTATAGTCTTATCTATTTTCTATGGCTGTAGCTTTTTGGTACATGTACAAAATTATATTTTATTAGAAGTTATAAATAAATATTATAATCAAGACTTTGAGTACTCCTCAAGGACTTGGACTTGTCGGTACTAATATTTATTTATTTATTTATTATTTAAATCAATAATCAAATCTTTTTAGACGTGAAATATTTCTATATTATTATACTTATTTAATAGCCTTTTTAGTTAATTTATTTGATCATTTCATTCCATACTTCTAATGGAGAAATTTAATTTTTAAAATTTTTTTAAAAAGTATTGAAAAGTTGGATTTTTGACTAGCCAAAATACGATCTACATTTACTTTCCTTTCAGAAAAGTTACTGCTTAAGCAAATCGAAGCATTTTTACTGCCAAAAAAGGTGTCGTCAGGCACAAAAAAAATAAAAATAAAAATAAAAACACACATCATTGTAAAACCAATAGATTCCATCACTCCGTTCAGAATCTAAAACATGTTACTTCAATATTTAAATCATAAACCTTTTTAAAAAATGTATAGTAATAATTTCAAAAATAAATTTAATGTTTTTAATTTAAATACTATTTTTAATACTAATTACTATTATTGTATTAAAAAATTAATAAACTACTGAGTGTTTCAGAACTTCTACCAATACTATTTATAATTATGTTTGTTTCTGGAATAATATCTGTTTCTATACTAATCAGTAGAGGTTGGATTTTTATGATTTTAATATTTGTTTCTAGGCTTATTTAAATGGGAATGAGAAATTTTTACGATTCATGAAACACAGAATTCACAAGAAAAAAATTATTTTTCATAAAAAAGCATATTTTAAGGGGTTATAGAATATTTAAGACGTTAAAGAATATTTGAGAATATTTTTGTAATTTTGGCATATAATGAACATATTTCACGTATATCAGCACTTTGATAAATACAATGCTCACTAAATGATTTATTTCTGGATTTCTGAGTTTTAATAAAAAATAATCTCCAGGTATTCCTTATCGATTACGATAGTACATCGGTTATTTTGTTAGCTGTCACGACTTAAACGTCTAAACCTAAACTCTCGACTACGCCTTCTCAAAACATTTCTTATTAATAATAAACACATGATGGATGACTTATCATTTCATCTATCGCCCCATGTAAATACTAAATTATATTTTTATCTTAAGTTTAAATGTAATTATGTATACAGTACTCTAACTTCATAAACTTATTGTGCCCTTAAGGTATAGATTGTTTATTTCGAATAAAGAAAAAAAAAAGCTGTCACGACTAGTCGTCTGTCTCGTCTCGTGTTATATCCGAGTGCGATATATTAATTAATTAAATTAAATATATTTTAAAACCAAATCAATAAAAAATAAATTTAAACTGATATTTTTTAAAATATTAAAAGAATATTTGCAAATTAAAGGACATAAAACATCATATAATTGGTATTTTAGAAGAATATTAAGAGAATATATTGCCTATTTTATGTGACATAAAAACATCATATTTTAAGGATTTTAAGAGAATATAAATCTGACCTTTACTAATCAGCAATAAAGATTCTAATAAATCTTCATTACACTCCTCAATCTGTTTTTTATTATTTTTAATTTTGAAAATGCACGTTCGCTGTTCACTTGAGTACAGGAGAGAGTGAGAATATATTTGTATGCCAAGTATATGTTTGAAAATGCTGATGTATGTAAATTATATTGATATAAATATTCTAAAAAATGTGGTGGACAACTGCAGCAGCTTAGTTCTTTTCCACACTTACGAGTAATTGTTTCAAAATTATCACTAGATTCTACTGAACTATCGTCAAAATTTTAAGATTTTGTGTTACTTTTATGTGAAATTTTATTAAAAGTTTGATTAAAAAATGATATAAATTGAAGAATTTCTTCTTATAATACGATTCCAGATTCGGTATTTGATTTAAGAGCAAGGTATTTTAAATTCATCATTAATTAAATGAGGATTTTTGCCGAATTCTTTAAAACGTTATGTATTAAATGTATCTAATACTTCATATATTGTTTCATTTTTTTCAAACATAGATAAGAAAAATATTTCACGATGCCATGAACTATAAACGTGTATCATTACATAATAAATCCAAAAAAGAATCTTTTATTAACTTTCATAGCCATCGCGACTGCAGTTCCAGTTGTTTTACTTTTGAAAATAGTATTGTAATATTGTATTATTCGTTTTCGCGGTAATGATTACACGGTGTGGAATAAATTGAAAAATTATTAAAAATAACAAATATAGCTAGTGTCCCAAAGATAACATTCTTAGAAGGCTTGGGTGGGTATGGTCACCTACCTACCCTGCCAGTCCACCCCTGTCTTGATCAATTTCTGACCAAAAAAATTGTTAACACGTTTAAAAACCACATAAGTAGAGGTCTGCAGTTTTAATAAAACGTGTTACTTACCAAATAAGTATTTAAAATATATATCATAATTTATATTTTATTGATGTTAATAAATATCTAGAAAATGCATTTTTAATATTTTCGGAAACAAACATATACTCGTATTATCATAATACAATGAAAAACTAAATAATTATTTATGAAATGGATTTAATATTATAATTATAATTTTAAATCTTTATTCTGTCAGGTTACATTTCGGTATTTCATTTTAATCTAGAAAATGTAATTAAAATGTATTTATTTTTGTAAGTTATACTTAATTTCTTTAGTCAGTTGTATATTAAAAAACAAATGCATTGTTTAATATAGCATGTGGAAAATTAATAAACTGTATAGTAACCACGAAAAACTTTTATTACTTGGATTAAAAAAAAAAAGATTATAAATAATTCTACAGTGAAATGTTACAAATAAATTAGAGTGAATGGGAAGGGTAATTCAAATGTACATAACACAAAATAAAATAACAAATATACTTAATATAAAAAAAAAAAAATATTAATAAAATTTGATTTTTTTCTGTAAAAATTATTATTAAATAATAATTATCTTCATAATAATTATATTTACATTATTGTACCATGGAGGAGGGTGTATATTTGTATAAATAAATTTTTAAGAAATGTAAAATAAAATATGTTAAATAAAAACATTACATTTATAAATAAAAAATAAACAAAAATAAAAAATCGTACACTTTACAAGTATCAAACACGCAATAAAGAAAAAAAAAATAAGCGCACATATATATATATAAATTTAAACTCCATGTGTCTTAAAATGTAAATTAATAGGAAATACCGATTCTACATAAGATTCTATTAACTATGTATGGATAACTATAACTACAATATAATTATAATAATAATTTAATAAGGACTGTAGTGTATAATATTATTATATTGGGCGTATTATAAAAATATGACAGTTTTACACTGAAAAATGTCAGATCTCCGTAATACCCGGTATGAATATATATATATATATATATATATATATATATATATATATATAAATATAATATATGTTTTATAAATAAAATATCATAAATTTATATATTTTATTTAATAAGTTGAACATAAAAAATTCTAAAGAAATTACTTTTTTTTTTCGATTCATGTCGTGTATACTTAACTACCTATATGTAAACATTAAAAGTCGAAAGCTGAATAGGAGAGTACTTTATATAACTTTGGTGAGAGCGGTAGTGGATGTATTTTGTATGGGACACTTAATAATAATATAATATACTCTACCTTAGTAAAACGAATAAACATTCTGTGCGTAAATGAGTTTTTATTATTTACACGAGGTCGAGATTGATGGATGATTTTTAAAAGAAGGGGTGGGGAGGAAGAGTAGTTGAATCGTTCTACAACACTTGGCTAGGTAATTTTAATGATTTATAAAACATTATAGTATAGTATTATATATAATTATAATAATAATAATAATAATAATAATAATAATAATAATAATAATAATAATAATAATAATAATAGTAATCATATGATAGTGGAATCGTTTATTATTGCTATGTACTATTATTAATTATATACTCTGGGGCCTTTCTACTTATAGAATAGTTGATATTTTTTTAATTTTTTTTTATAATAAAAATGTTTAACTATAATATTATGTTATAATATAAGAGTATTACGAACGAAAAACGTAATGGACGCTAATCTAATGATTTAAGAGTTATAAAATATATAATAGGTCATGTTATAAATTGTTATGAGTATATGGCGGTGTACAGACGAGGGATGTGGGAACGGTGTGTCTACGTACACAGACGGAGATCGGGTAGCGGACAGTATCTCATACTGTCACTCTCGGACATTGTCGCGCCATAGGTTCCCGAAAAATGTCCATTCCGGCACGGTTGAGTCTCATGCGCGACGACGGATTCTCTCGTGTATGGAGACAGAAACTGTTTTAAAGATGTTTGCTCAATCTCCGCCAATGCCGATCTATGCGTCTACATGGTGCGTTTCTCTACACGCGTCTAACGAAAACCAGCACACGCCGCGACTAACCGAAACAAGGTTGACGTTTGTGTGTAACACAGAAATGCGCGTAACGTTCCGTCGTATCACGGCCGTATGGATGTATGCACGTATGAGTGTGTGTATTATATTTTATAATGATATATATTTATATATTTATAAGTGTATACGTATAGTAAAGAAAGTGTGTATATACGGTGTACCTATAATATAAGGGCGAAAAGGACCACACGTGGGCAAGGGGCAAGACTCACAGTTAACCGTGGTATATCACGTATGTATGTGTATATACCGGAGGAAAAGAATTTGGTCGGGATTAAATGGCGTTGGTTTTTCAGGAGCGGGTTCGTTGAAATGTTGTTGCGTGTTTCAATCGCAGTGCTGGGCCCGTCTTTGGAATCGCCGCATGCGATTGTGCCACTCGTCTCGCCACTCGATCACTATCGATCTCTGCGTCAACACCAGTCCGTCGCGCCGATCACCGTCGTTTTCCTTACCGAGGATCAGATACAACCTGAGGATACGAGTAAGACACACACATATAAATATAAGACGAAAAAATTATGTCAAACCGCGGCGTGATCTGTGATTGTGACAGTCGCTGTACAGGACCCGAATGTTTTTTTTTTTACTATTTTTTAGACCACGCTTTCCACAATGAAATATGTATTTGGACGATGCGCATAATAATCAATGATTCATTGTTTATCGAGTATTATTTTCCTTTTTTTCCCGGCATTAATTTTAATTTGTCGTGATCACAACATTGTAATACTTCAAAATTAGTGTCTGTAGTATTTAACATTTAAAATCATAATGAATATAACAAAAATAAAATTAGGTACGACTAAACATTTTTTTTTTTATTTCTAACGGAATTGTTCGACATTTTTTTTAAGTGCATTTTTGGACGAGTTTTGTACTCTATCAATAGGACATTCATCCCGTCAACATCCGGGCCTTGATAATTATTATTAAACGCAGAAAAACTAAATTATTAACTTCACGTACCTTCCGGGTTTGATCTTGGGGCACTTGCACTTCAGGTCGTTATCATGTATCCAAAGCGTGGCCGGTCCCCTACGAAGTCTCGACGTATGACCACGTTTGTAAATAGACTGTACGTTCATCGTGAATTTTGCCCAGTTTTTCGAAACGGTTGGTTCCGACATTTTCCCCAAAATAGCTGCAAACGAATTTCATAGTATTGTTTACAGTTTATTATTACGTTACGCGAGCTGGCTTCCATTGCTATCACATACTTATGGAAGGCTCTAAACATGCTTGTTACTTACTTTAACTAATTTAAGTAACTAATTTATAATTTATACTTGTACATTTTGAATAATACCAGGTATTGTCGGAATTTCTATATTTTATCGACACCCAAACTCCAAACTTGTCTAATAATCTATATACTACGCAGTAGCAGTTTATTAACATTTTAGTGTTTAATATGTTAAATCGATTTTTATGTTATTGAAATTTTATTACCTATCTTACACATCGTGCAGTTGATTGGTTTTTGTAAAAATGTTTAGATGGAGAAAATTTAACACGTTTCCACTGTACATGAAATATAGTCGTAAATATAAAAAAAAAACATTTTCAAATCGTAACTAAATGTATAAGGAAGTCGAATGATATTTTATGAATTACTAAATTTTCTATAAACATAAGATACAAAAAATTTAGTAATGAAAACGTTGAGAAAAATAAGATTTTTATAATTATTCGATTTATTTATATGTTATTAGAATATCAATATCATAATAAAAATAATCATAATAATATCAATATATGATGTTGTTTACAAACACTTTAGAATTTTTAACTAATGATGATATAGTTTTATTTAACACATTAAAAAAATATTAAAATTTTAAAATAATTAATCATCCCTATCGTAGAACATTAATGACAGTTAAATGATTACTATAGAAGTATTATATTATTGTAATGTTTTTCACATAAATAGGTCTATTATTTTTGTTTATTTATTTACTGCCAAATAATTATAATCTGAGAAAGTGTTAAAACAATACTATGTTGTATTTAACATGGTATTTTTTTTGTCTTAATATTCCAATTATTACTTCATTTTTTCTATGATAAACTTTAATCGTAATTAAAATAGGTATATTTTTTTTTTGAGTAATGAAAAAAAAAAGTTTAAATTAAGTTCAGCATTTCACTGCAATAATTAATAGTGCTGTAGTTACCGTAACCGGTAATTATATTTTAACTTAAACGCTGTAGAAGAGTATTCTTATGTTGTTCTGAATCACTTGAGTTATTGTAAATAAAATGATTCTGTAATTAAATGTCTAAAGTTCACGGAATTTTAATTAAACTTAATAAGATTGTATTTATTATGTAAAAGTGTACGTAAATGTACTTAGTGTTAATGATTATATTAATTATACACCCAAATATTATAGTAAACCAATAATTGATAAGTGTATGTAAACTCAATCATATAATGATGTCACATACTACGTGAAATCATAATTAATGTATTCAAACTCATCTAATTGTAAAGATCAAATCATTATCAACTGGAGCTGTTGTGGGCGCTAGCGATAGAATAATAATGTCTCCATTGTATATATTATTCATTTTTGATTATCTATATTTATTTTTCAGTTAAATAACGGGCTTAAGATGCATCTGTACAAAGATATTATTTTTCTTGCTATGTCATGGCATATCAAATACTTAACTTGACAAGGTGTATAATATATGTACATACAATTTATTATAATATACGAATAAGTTAAACGAATTTACATTTTTTTCCCATATATTTTTTTCTACATACTTGTCATGTTCAAAAATGCATGAAAAAGTTATTAAGTTGCATTGCAGAGTTACATAGAACAGTTTTTCGATGTCTTTGTTTATGAACCTTTCAAAAAAATTACTCTTATGTCTTTTTCAAGAACGCCCGACTCCCGTTTGATGTTAACTTCGCATCTGTCGCTGTTATTTAACCAACGAGTACGCCTCCCTACCCTGCGCCGTTCATTCGGAAAATCCGGTTAATGTAATATACGTACCGTAATCTCTACGGCAGTACTTGTTCAAGTTCAGTCTCCTGGTTCCGGATCGACACTTTCCGCACTGATCTGTTAAATAAAAACATTTTTGTACACACGTTATTATGATACAGAATAATATTACGATCCACTACACATGAGGTAGTAATAAAAGAACAAAAAAAAAAAAAAACTCAACTCTAGACTAAATTTTTTCATTTTCCGGGTAAATATACGTATATTTTATGTAGTGCAAACACTAAGTATCCTGCGTTGTCCTACACCTGTCATAGGATTCATTTACGAAGGTAAACACGGTAAATCTCTTACCTAAAGACCACGTCGCTGAACAAGTGAGAGGGGATGAGGGAATTTACGAGTTTTAATCTCGACGAGACGTGCGTAGGCATCTCGTTATTTTTATTTTTTGTACTCAATTTTTTATTTCATTTTATCATCGGTAAGTATAATACGTACAAATACGCGTGTGCATATATACGTAAGCAGTAGAAATTATTCAGACCGACCACTTGGCAGCGAATAATTTATAAAGAACCACATAAACCTGTTAAACGGAGACCACCCCAAAACGAGGATAAATTAATAGTCCAGTTATCACCTTCGCGGTAGGTATAACATATATATATATAAATGTATGCACATTACCCCAGTATATGTATATTGCACCGCCGTCACCATCGTCACAAACGACCATATAATAACTGTCAATCTTCTCGTCGAATAGGTGTCAGGTTTCCGCTTAAAGCACTTGACATACGTACACACACTAAGCACTCGCGCGCGTTCACATAAACATCCAAAAGTCATTTACCGCGGTTTATGTACGTTCTAGGAGTTTATTCATTTTTTTTATCTCCACACAATTACTCACGTTATATAATATACATATGTTTTAAATTTAAAATACATTTCCATCTCATTCTCTCTCTCTCTCTTTTTCCCTCTCTTTCTCTCCCCCATCAACTTTTTCCCAAGTTATGTATACTGTGATAACAATATGCGTCCCCCGAGAGTGTTTTCAAAGAACGTTGTTACCATTGAATAATATATGCATGTAAAATATTTATTATTCTGAGTGCTCACCAGTAACCAGTACGATGTGCGATAAAATGTCGTAGCGTATCCGCGTAATGCGTTGCAAGAGATCGAAAAAGAATCTAGTTTCTCCGCACGAAAACGCATTCGAGAGGGGTGAGATGTAATACTACGCTATATATATATTTATTGATGGTTGTTGGTCATTATAAGCCTCCTCTTAATGATGATAACATCTTCGTTAAATTGCGTAAGGGTCTTATTTATTTGGCCGTCTGGCCAAGAATAAGTTAACCCTCTTGCTCTTCAATAACGCGTTATCGGCTGTATTTATTTCTTATTGCGGATGAGCTGTTGATTGAACTGCTGCAGCAATCTTAACGATCTACTTATGATAATTGATACGCACGTGATCGAAACCCCAAGTTTGATTATTAATATACATAGGTGAAGGTAAAATTTGATTTCACATGCTAAAGATTCTGGGGTTATAGAAAAATGTCTCCGTCAAGTATTTACACTACGAATATCGAATAAAATTCATGTTCGATGAAATTGTGATTCATTTACGGTCTTTCTAGTATCAAAACGTATAGAAGGAAATATATGAGTTAACCCAAAATACGTTACAATGTTTGTATTTTTATTTCGCTAGAGGTCCTTAAACATTCTTCCGTCGTGTAATGAGTGTCCGTAAGAAAAATAATTGTGTTAGTATTATCGCGACGAGCGTGTTAAATTGGTCGATTATCTTTTTTAAGAAAGGGAATACGACTTTGATAAATGGGCTTTACACCCCCTTGGTCGGAACGAACCAGTAATCCATTAACAATTTGGACGTACCCGATCCGAACCTAGCTATTTGCCCATGAATTCCTAAATCCCTCGAGGACGATATTTTGAACGCTTTTATTCAAATTAACACGTGGCTGGTGGCCAAAAAACTAAAGAATTCTTTTTCATTTTATATATTTTCATTTTTATATATAAATAAAAAAACTATAAAATGAAATCGGTATCACTTGATTAACGGATATATAATAAAAGATTTGTTTTTATTCGTTTCAAAGTATGTCCGTGTTTATGACTAGTCACATTTGTTCTTTAACTCTCTTAAATTTTAGTTCTATTCTCACTTATTTATTTTTATACCAATAAAAAATATAGTATCTATATATTTCACAAAAAACATGTTTAATTTTAAACAATTGGAAAATTATTTAACTATGATATAGGAAACATTTATGACTGATGTAGATCGAATTACTACTATTAAATTAAGTATTACTGTTTTTAAAAATACCTCTATGATCATCTTCATCGTCTTCATCGTAGTCTCCTTCATCTCCTCTGTCATTTCCAGCTGCACGAGCATCCGCTGACATTTGGTTCACAAAAATCTTGGACGGTAATTCTGCACAAATTATATTCGTTGATTAGACGAATAGAAATTTTTATAAACATTAACTATGTAAAGAACTTTACTTATACACGGTGCAATTTGTGATCTGCTTTGCTGATATCCTTTGGCACACCTGTCGCATGTTATTCCGGTCACGCCGTCTTTGCAAGGACATTGGCCAGTAGTGTGATTGCATGTTTTTCCGGATGCACCTACTGGATGACAGTTGCACGCTGCAAATTTATAATAAAATAATTACAATTTGTAAAAATATTTCTATAAGTAATATACATATTAGTTAATTTTTTTTTTATGAATGGTGATTATAGAAAGAAAAATTACTACGAGATAAAAATCCAACAATAAGCAGTATTGTAATTTAACTAACTATTAGTTATTTTTAACTATATAGCGATAATCAATGCACTATTTGGTAGTAATAGCACCTTAATTACGTTTTAAATTGCATTTCAAACAAATTGGTGTTTTGCACATACTTCAGTTCTGATAAATTACTATGTTAAATTTTTTATCCAACATTAAATAAATAACACGTCTATTCACTATTTTAAGTTTATTCACATAAAACTGTTATAATAAATAATAAATTCGCGCGAAAAGCATGTTTATAATAAACTAGCTGATCCCGTGCACTTCGTTGATCGTTAAATATACCAACTCTATATGACTCTAACTTTGTTCAACTCGTTATTTAATATTCGGTGGATGATGTTTTAGATTTATCTTAAGTTTTCTCTCCGGAATAAAAATTCTGATTCACAGCAGTATATTATCAGGTAGGCAATCTACCTGCGGTAGATCGCGGACCTAGTGCTGTTTGTACGTACCTTATTGTATGATTTAAATCTAATAAAGTATCAAAGTTATACCAAGTTTGATATAATACGGTGGATTAATATAATCAATTAATACATAATCCTAACCTAACCTTAACGTACTAAAATCCGTAGTATAGAATTGTATTGTTGACCATTTGCATTAGTATTACGAACTATTTCTGCTGCTCCGAACGATGTAATTTGAAAACATGAATTGAATGTTCTAATTGACTTCAGGAACACGTTAGAATCTGGATCTGTTAAAACCGTTCAATCAGGTGGTGTTTCAATTTCAGGTATTTGCGTCTTTCCTGACACACAACACATCCAGACTGGCTCATTTTTGAATTTGAGAGCATAGCAGTGTGGGCATTCCTTGTCCATAGCACAAATTACTACTTTTGAATGAGCAATAATAAATAATAAATATTCAATATCGGGCTCATACTGGAATGCTAGACGCAGGAATGAATTAGATATAAATGTTCGCTGTACCTGTTGGCGTAGTTGGTCATTTGCTCTGCGTGAGTCAACTACGAATCATTCGCACTATCGGATCTGTTATTTGCGCTCTTCTATTTCTCATATTTATAGCTGCATTTGTTCTACGACAAAAATTGGCATTCTGGCGTCTTCTTGGCATTTTTAATGACACAAACAAATAGAAAATATTCAAAGTACTTATTTATGTTTTTTTTTTGGTTAACTTGCAACGTCGGGTAATTCATTATATTAACCACTGATAAATAAATATTATTCTCAAATCTTATAACCTCCATAGCAACCATTTATAAACAAAAACAAAAAATTCTATCGTCAATCTCAAAATTCCTGTTTGACCACCTTCCGGGGGTGGAATTAGGTCCATATATAAACCCTATAAACCCGCTCCACGACATTCTCTATCATTTTAAAAAAAAATCAAGATAATCGGCCCAGCCGTTCTCAACTGATGCAATTTCGAATTTTTTGTCTCCATTTTTATATATATAGATTAAATGGAATTATTTACAAATAAATACCTAGATTAAATGTTTATGTGATTGCAATATCATCGAAGCGTATACAGCAAGTGGTTTAAAAATACATTTAGGTAAGCGATTCTGCAGAGTCTTAACTGAAATCGATATTATTCTTAGCGATAAATTTACAGAATTGTAATTTCAGAGGGGACCTGAGATAAGTATACGTATAGAAAGATAGAAGTTTTTTAAGGAGATGCTAAATCACTAGAGGTGCCTCGAGGGATGAAAAAACGGAGGGTGGCTATATAGTATATTGAGAAGAATTGCGCAAGTGGTGTCCAAATACAGTTCAGGGTCTGGCAAAAGATAAATTTGTATTTCTATGACCAGATAAACTAGAATATTAAACATAAATGTACTGTGAAATTAGTTCTTATAGCTGAAATTTATCTTCCTATCGTACAAATCCTGGGGAAAAGTTTCAGAAGTATTTTTTTTTAAATATTTAATTACCAATCAGAATATTTGTGAATTTAATTTTCTGGAAAATTACCATAACAAATAGGATATTTTAGTGATTTTTATGAACCGAATAAAATTAATTATTAAAAGAATTTCTTATAATCCCGCTGCCGAGCCGCTGTCGGTAAGTTAGGGACAAACCTGTCAAACACCCTCGAACATTTTTTAATAATGACGTTGTCTTTCAAAATAACAATAAATAATAAATTGTATACACACTTTTAACATTTTATAGTATTATAATTTATTTTTATTCACAACTACCTTATATTTATCATCATACTGCCTAAGATATTACACTTAAAAGTATTATAACATAATTATAAAATGTAATAAATTAGTCGGTAAAAATATTATAATCTAATATGCATACTAAATGGTCTATTTTTTAAATTGTGTACTATAATTTTTTTGATCGTATTTTGACGTATTTATAGTTGTTATAAGTAGAGATTCTTTTGAACATTCTTTATTTAGACATATTACATAATATATGATAATCAATAAATTATCAGTTTATAAAATGCATGCATTAAAATTAATAATTTTGACTGTATAACACATAAATTAAAGTATACAATGTATATGTAATCATGAGGATAATGGGAACAATAAAAGTGCATGTAAGGGTTATGTTAAAATATCGAGAGCTGTTTTCATTAAAACAGGTATAGTCAGTCGAATAAGGGTGTTTTTAACTCTTTCGAGGATTACATTTTTACTGACCCTTAATTATTTAATACACCAATATTATTTAATTACTGTTATTAAATATTTCAATACATTTTTGTTTGTTCACTTAAATCTAGATTTTATTGATGATTTATTTTTGAAAATAATTCTACTAATAAATCGAATTTTTGAGATTTTAATAGTTATTCGGACATTTGCTTTGAATTGCTCCCATGAATGAAAAATTGCTATTGAGGTGCATTTATGTATTCCAAGGCTACTTCTCAAAGGGTTAAATTAAAGAATAATTTATAAATAACTTATTCATTTTTGTATTTCAACTAAAACTTGAATATAATTGCCTCCTGGAAAAATTTGTTTTTAATAATGTTATCAATTACAGATTGGACTTTTAGAGTTCCAGGACTTTTTTTAATTCAAATTATTTTATTTTGATTTCATGATATAAGAGTTTGATATAAAAAATATGCGATTATATTGACCATTGCAGCGTCAGACAATCTAATCGATAAAATGCATGCGTATGAAAACAATTATTTAAATGTTTAGGTAAATACAGAGTATCACACGATTAAATATTTATTGATTTTAATTTAACCATTACGAGTTATGAAAATATAAATACGTAGCTTTAGGTACGTATTGTTTTTCGAAACTTCGAAACCAATTTGTTTCAAAACGATACACAGTATGAAACGTTAAATGGACTGCGCCAATAAAGTGTACGATCTGTCGATTATGATGACTCCCCGTTGTTAACTGCGATTGATTTACTGGCATAATAACATTGTGTCAATAGAAATAGCCAGTATATAAATAATAGAAGAAATTGTGTGCAGTTGTATTTCGTGTAATAATTTCATCGTTTTTCTATTTGAAGTTCATAAAAAAAAACCCGAGATTTTTTCTTTGTATACTCTTGACAGAATTCTCTTGTTGAAGATAATTTTATTTTAATGATATTTTCTATATAGAAATACTAAAACAATTTTTTTTTTTTTTTTAATTCAAACATTTCGAATAAGAGTTGTCGCTGCCGGTTGCAGGCAAACGTCTATGGAGATTATGCGCGCATATACAACTGCAAACACAAGCAGTAAAATTAGTTTACAGTTCAAAAGGTTTCAGTAGCAAAGCAAACACACGACGAAAAGGTGAAAGAGATTGGGTACAAGTGTAACAGACCTTTAGGGCTTTTTAATAAATCCACTCACACCTTAAGAGGAAGAAAAAAGACTACGTGCAAATGCTTTGGTAAAAAAAAAAAAAAGGAAAAAAGCAGCATTGCATCATTGAACACTTCATTATCGCCCAAAGCGGTTTTATCCAATTCTTCGAGTACAAGTTATGAAAGCCATTTACCATTTTTGTGTTTAATATTCGAATGCTGCGGACGATACAGAAACATACTAATATGCATACGGGTTATAGTATATTACATTTATAACGCGCGCGCGCGCGCCTTTTTGGGGTTATTATATTATATTTAAATTTGTGTACCAGCTGTTAAGATAAGTTCATTACACATATATGGGCGTATTATAGATATATATGGCGTAGTCTTCTTACCACATCTTTATTGTTATGTTACCGTAAGTTTATTTTCGTGTCAAAATATGATTATGTAAATTATACGCTCTATGACCATTAACATTTAAAACCGCAATCAATCATAAATTATTATCGAAAATTCATGTTTTCTTTAACTAACTTTTTCTCTATATGTCAGACGGATCAGACGCCTGGAGATATTTTATAGATGATAATAAATACAACATTTTATTGGTATGTTAATTAGAACGAACAACAACAATCAATGCGATGTGCTACCGATAGTCTGCAGTAATCACCGGAGGCCAGAATAATGAAGTGTTAATGACATTCTATTAAAAATAAATAAAAAAAGAAAAGCACGAGAAAAAGACACTTTCATGGCGTTTCAATGATTAAGTATACAGGTACTTGAATTTTCTTCGTGTCTCTTTTGGGACGCAGAACACGAAACATTTTCATTTACCAGTTTAACTATGTATTGGTACCATAACGGTAGTATAGTCCGGTCGACCAATAAATCTTCGGTTTCACGGTGAACTCTTCGAAAGTTTTTAAACGGATAAAAATCGATTATTATTTTCCAGCCGGTAATGTTATCCAATTAGTCTTAAATCGGGTTAAGCCCGTGTGTAGGGGGTCGTTCGGATCCAATAATTTACGTTCACGTTTATTTTTTAATGAAATTTGCCGATCGCGCACACGTCGTATACCACCCTTAATCCCCACTTCGAAGAACATTACACATATATTTATTGGTCCTTTTACCCGACTGCAGTTTTCTCTTGTCTCCGCCGCGTGTACGTTCAACTACGTAACGGGTTTTCTTTTGTCCCTAGTACAATATATCGATT
This sequence comes from Sipha maydis, assembly GCA_034509805.1. Classification (NCBI taxonomy): domain Eukaryota; kingdom Metazoa; phylum Arthropoda; class Insecta; order Hemiptera; family Aphididae; genus Sipha; species Sipha maydis. The sequence continues at coordinate 130,617 of JASXSY010002078.1, forward strand.
ATATTTATACACCTACAGAGTAATCCATAGGATATACGCACGGTGAAGATCTAAATAAGTTTAATGATGTTAATAACGAAGTAATGTCGGTCTGTATATAGTATAATAAAATAAAAATTGTATTGAGTCAAACGGTGAATAAGTAAGTTTTTAAAAATTACTACAAACTATAATTCATGAATACATAATAAAATATTTATTTAAATGTAGTTAATTGAAATAATATTTACTAAAATAAAAACAATTGTTAAAAGTGTATACATATATATAATTCAAATATCACTCACACACATCTTAAAAACGAAAAGACGTATGGACTAGAAATTTATCAATATAGCGGTTTCTCTAATACTTTAGATGTGCAATAGGAATGGATTTTTCGAAGATCATATTTTTAAGGGTCGAAATAATTTTAGATTAGATGCATACAATTTTTCATTTTTTTATTACCTAGGAAATACTTAATTTAGTTCAATGTATTGATTTTAATGATGATCTTTGAGGTATCTAAAATAAATTACATTTAAATATTATTAGAATATTAGATGAATGTATAATTTTTTCAACCGAACGGTTATTGATGCCGAGACAGTAATAACTATTGCTTTCATCTAAAATAGTAAAATATTTCCCGGGCAAGTCCGGATAACTCAGCTAGTGTTAAAATAAAAATGCGTTATGTAGACGACGGGTATATCAATGTTGAATGAGTATGTCTTATGATGTCCAAATCAAATCAATTCTATAAAACGTCGAATTAGAGTGATAACTATAATGTTAAATCGGTCATGATACAACGGAATGAGTGTAATTGTTATAATTGTGATGTAATGTAATGTATTAATTGTAAATTAATAATGCGTCGAACAACATCCGAAACCATTTTGTCTTTTAAATGCAGGCTGTATACAACGACGGGTGTATAGTATTACGGGAAGCTCGTTTAATTTATCGTTAATAGACTTAGGGACTCGGGGATTTTTTTTTTTTTTAATAAACCATTATATTTAACCTGGTGGAAATTAATATAGCCCCCGAAGGCGCGGACCGACACCTAATCTAACGGCGAAGAAGACTCTGTGTAATGGAACACGTTGCCGACGCCACCGCACAGCGGTTGAACAACTAACGACCCTCGTTATTACCGTTGCGGCTGATTACTGGAAACATCTAACTAAAACTGCCGAAACGATTCTAAAAGCTACTGCTGCTGCTGCAGTACAGCAAACGTGGTGCTGGCGGGTCGCTTGAGATATTTTACCTAATTGCCTTTGAACATTTGCGAAATACACAACAGCGCATAGTATTATTAATATTATTATTACAATGCCGCCGGGCAGTGGTGGTGGTGTGCGCATCATAATACTGCCACGTAATTCCGACCGAGAAACGAAGTATTAAAGCTCGTGAAAAATCGCATCACTTTTCGACCTTTCTGAAAGATTTAGGGAAGACTACGGTTACGCAGCGCCCGCCGGGATGGGATATACGCTACGACTGCGTAAATAACGGTGTTCTGGCGGTGGGAAACTTCTATAAATCAGCTAAATCCTGCAGCTCGGTTCTTTCGGCCCCCAAAGGCTCTTTGAGAGAATAACCGTGCTCTCATGTGCGACCAAAACATTCGGAGAAGAATCGATGGACACGAGATGCCGCAGAACATTATCGAATTTATTTATTTAATTTATACTTTCTCACGTCATCGTTTTACTAATGCATGTACAAACGAATAAAACGTTTGGTTTGTTAAACGCAGGCGCGTGTTGTTGGGAACAATAATGAAATATGTAAATTAAATTATTATCGGAAACGTTAAATGTTATAAATTATTACTTTTTACATAGTTCGTATAATAACGGACACGCCGTTAAGAGAAAAAAACGAATGGCACAAACATTGGTATTTTAAGTGCATGGACCATCTGATTGTTAAAGCAGTATAAAATATTGAAGTTGGTTTACTTCCAGAATATCGCTTCTTGGTATTATTACGTAAATATATTACTCGTATATAAACATAAATTTATGTATTTTCAAAAATACGATAAACTAAATTAATTTTAAAACAAAATTATTTTATGTTCATTTAGATAAAATAATAATTATGGTCACACTTATTTCTTTATACTATTATTATGATCGAATATACATTATTAAATTTATTTCGAGCGTATCAAGTAGTTTATTCTTATGTTATTTGTATTCGATATTCGAATTCATATCGAAGTTTTTGTAATTTTTAAAAAAAATATTCAATTTTTAAATTTTATAATAATGCGTACGTATGCATTTGTTTATAAAATTAGTTTTGAAATTCAATCATTTTAATTTTTTTTTTTCAATATATTTATAAATAATAATCATATACGAGTGAAGACTTTGTTTAAAAATAAGTTGAGTGATATATATATATATATATATATATATATATATATATATATATATATATATATATATATATATATATATATATATATATATTATGTACAATTTATTATATAATTGTGTATTATATAAATATATATTTCATTAATTAAATTTTTAGTTTTAATTTTTCAAAAAATAATTCAGGAATTTACTAGTTGGAATGGAGTACTTTACAATAGCTTTAAGAACAAAATACAAAGTTCCCTTACCTTTATTATTTTAGTAAATAATACAGTTCTATACATTATAGAACATTTAAAATCTTCGATACATCATTCAAAATAAATATTGACCAACTAAAAATCGTGCAAATCAAAATATTATAATGCTTATAATATATTACATAATTTTTGTATTTGTAATCAACAAAATAATATTTATTATATCATTGTAATGATATTATTAAATTATTCAAATAAATATTAAATTTACGTGTCGGGTATGCAGATGCATTTATTATGTTTACGCAGTCACGTCTATAATACGCACGCATTAGGTTTCATTCTAACTCAATCGACATGATTAGTTTAATGATTGTGAAAACGTTTAAGTTTTCATCTTCGTAGGCTGACTAATTATCATGGTATTAAAAAGAACAATAGACTTGATATACTTTGTACGATAATCAAAAATAATAAATAAAAAAGGGTCTCTTAAATTTGATTTCGTAATAATTTGTTCACTACCGATCTCAGTCTCAATACATTTATACGTGTTAATAATAATAAGTTTTTAGTTATAATACACGTTTAGCTTCCATTGCTCATAGGCTTAATGGACAATGATTATATGCGCATATTATTAAGTCGATCCGTTAGAAAAGAAAATATAAGTTGTGTGCAACAACAATATTACATAAAGCTGTATTTTATTATTGAACGATAGAACCTCGCCCAGCGGCGCGGGTTTCACTAGATATAATATAACGATATGTATATATATATATTACAATCTCTTGTCGCGTTCGAGTTAAATAAAACCGTAAAAAGGAACCTACACCGCAATCTCAAACACGTCTCCGGACATGGGTTTCCGTAATCGATGACCCCCTCCCTCATCTTCACCCCGAGAGCATAGAAAATAAAAAAGTAAAAAATAAATAAAAAACAAATGTATTTTATCCCGTCGCACTATCCAGCGTTAATCTGCATTTTCAAACGAGCCTACATAATAGCCCACGTCGGAATGTCGGCGTACGGCGACGCAGACAAACTATCACACACATGAGGGCGCACTCATTAATAAGTTGTCGATTTATTGTCTGTACATATACATAGCATGCGCACACGCACACGTACGCGCATATATGTGTATTTATTGAACATATACGTATATATGCGTGCAAGCACACACACTACCGGTTTTACACGTATTTTTTCTCCATTCTCGTAATACAAATGACGGCGATAAATGAAATTGGACGGACGTGTAAAAGATGACCGGCAGCGAATAGTAATCAAAAACCGAGTCCGAATTTACGATTTACATTGCGTCGAATCGAGGAGCCGCGCCATAAATGTGTACGTTAACGGTAGCGAAAAAATATACAGAAAAACGACAACCGTTTCGGAGGCGTATGTACATACGTACACATATAGTTCCAAAATGGGCCTTACACGGTTAATGCATACTCTTTACGTTTCTGTTTACAACTGTTCAAGTAAAAACTTTCAACATTTCGAATAGGATCCACAACGGCCTACAAAGTTGGACAACGATTCACGGCCTGCAATCGTATTTTATAAAACAGTTGACTATCGTTAGTTTATAATAATAAATATGTTATATGTACGGCAAACGATGATTTTTAATTTAAAAAAAATAATATAAAATATTTTATATTTCATAGGTGGAAAACCTTGAAACGAATATATGAGTTTAAAAGTTTATACGTTTAGTAATACCCATTAAATATCAAACTCTTGGTTAACTTGAAAGTTAAGTTGAATGTCAATTATTTTATTAATTTAAAGATTTTTTTTTATTCATCTCTATTGATCGTACCCCGTTCGTATCAAATAAAGATAAACTAACTGATATAGTAAAAATCCAAAATTCCAAAATTCATATAAAAACGATAGGTGGAACATCACTCGTAAAGTGAAATCTACGCACACGTTTATGTATACGTTTAATATTTATGAATATCTCGTTCATGCGTGTACTATTTATTCGTATATATTTTAGGTGATTTATGTAAACACATTTAAACGTAAGATCACAAAAAAATGTTATTTGTATAGAATATTTACGAGATTTCTTATATAGTACAGAATATTATGTTGGACTTGTACGAGTTACATATGAAATCGATGAAAATATAAATAAATTCCATTTATAGACGCATATTTGTTTGGACATTATAATGTTATTTCACATTATATACCCGTCACGAAACATTGTTTTTAACATTTCACACTACAAATTAACAAAATATATACAACATAATGGTAAAATCATAAAGGTCTACTGAAATGGTGTAATTATTATTCAGTTTAATAGAGAAATCGTACACAGTTTCGTCAATTGTCAACCATTATTCTTACTACAATAAACTATATAATATGCATATATAGTATATAAGTCTGGTGTCGAATGGGACGCGCGTTGATCCTATCCTTATTGATACGGCTTTTACCCTATGCCAATAAATCATTGTGTCCTAGTATATGTTATTATTATTATTACTATTGTCGCCCCCTAGAATATCAATGCCCGCATTCGTCTTAATAGGAAAAAGTCGTTTTTGTATTCCGAGAGAGAGAGTGAGAGAAAGATAAGAAGGGAATAAGTATATATTATTATTATTCTTTCGGCACGAGTACATTATATAATATATTATAACACTGACTGCTGCAGAACGGTTAAATGGATATCGTTTGACCTTCGCGAGAAGGAATATCTTCGTGCGTGGAATTTAAAAACCACTTAGTCGGTACAAAATGAAAATCTGCCAACAAAGTTCAATTTTTACGTAGACTGCAGCAATTTACTTGTGCTCAATACAGGCCGCGCCATTTGTCAAACGTTAAACATAATATTGTACGAGACGTCAGGCTACAGCCACATATTTAATAAGAAATCGTGATGTACAATTTAATATGTATGTATATATATATATATATGTATATGTACATGTATATAGTGCGAGTTGTTGCGCCTTATTTTTTTCCCCTCCCCGTCAGAGTGAGGGAGTTGAATCGTAATTGAGTTCCTCGTTTAATCCTCGACGCCCCACAAACACGGTGTAAACAAGGGAGAGGTGACTCACGAAGTTTTCATCGGGTTAAAACAGTCGGTTTCCTACAGTACGATTCTTTCGTAAGAAATATATTGAGTCGTATTCTTTATTCAACGAGTGTTCATGGTAAATTACTTTTTTTTAGATTTATTTTGCTGCAGCTCTTTGAGCACGATGTGTATAGTGTTGGTTAATTTGCCAAAAATACGTTTTAATAATATATGCAACCGATTACTGCAGTTGCGATTTATAGACGAATTCATATTAATTTATAAACTACAACATTTCAGTTTACTCGTATATATTTTATCATTTTTACGACCTATTCTCATAAAAACAATTTAATAAAGAAAGGTAATCAATAAAAACAAATAAAACAATATTCATATTAAAATACATGTATACGTATAATTTACATAAAAAATAAATATCATTACGGCTGCAATAATTATTTTTAATCATACTATAATATTTTAATACGAGAAAATATGTTTATTTGCATTTTTGTTAAAACTGAAAACAAAAATAAAGTCATCTAATTTTTTATTAATATATTTTCATCCGTTGATATGTAAGTTCATTATTTTTTGTTTCTATGTTTCTATAATAGTTTGGTTATGTATTATTTACCTACCTAAGTAGTATAATCTAATATGGAACGTAATAAATATTATTATGTATTAATATTGTAGACTATAATACTTAATACTAATATACTTTAAAACTTCTTAGAAATAATTTACATTAAATAGACTATATAACATTTAAATAATTCAAAATTGATAGTTAAAGAATAAATTTGAAATACTGTTATATAAGAAAATTTCAAACATAATCTGTATACTTTGCAAATTTAAAAATATTAATAAAATAATTCACTTAATACTTAAGAAAAAATATTTATATAAACACCATAACAATGAACTATTATTGTTTAATATAAAAAATATAAACACTTATATTTTAAAATAGATTTTTATTTTATACAAACGATTGATAATTAATTTTAAATTTTATAATATTAAATTATTAAACGTATTAAATTTAATATTACGTAATTACATCAATATATTTCTATATGAAGTTTATGTTTACTAAATTGTACGAAGTTTTTATAATAAAATACAATTTTTACACGTGAGGTATTTAAAAATAACCGAATTGTTAATAATGGAAACTACAAATAAGTTCATTACATCTACATTATAGTAGTCGTTAGTGAACAAAATACAGATTTAAAACGGATTCAAATAATGATGGTTTATTTTTTTCTCTCCAAATAACCTCCGAAATAACATTAACGATTCTATTATAAATAAACAGTAATTTTGAAATCAGCCAATCACCGGCTATTGCGGGTTGAACAAAACGAGAACATCTGCCGGTGATCGGGGCCCGTTCCTGTGAATGACACTAAGTCGAACCAGGGCGACACAATAGTGGTCGGTACCCAGGTATACTAGACGGAGGGGGGATACGGAGGCCTAAGCGCATTTATGAAAGCAAAATTTCTCTCCCTATCCTCCCCCATTCTGGCCACATTTTAATATTTACGTCGTGGGGGAAATGGAAAAAAAGCCGATTTATATTGGACTTATTGGACCGCAAAATCGGAGCACGTGCTGCTTTACACCATTTCAGTAATTTTTTCTCGATTCCGAATATTATTCCACTTTATATGCGCCCCCACCAATATTTGTGAAGGGACGTCCGGTAAGAGTGTATTTCCGGGTTTCGACAGTTTCATGCAACAGAAGGGGAGGCATTTGAAAAGGATTGCGTACACACATTAATCCCACGAACAAATGTTTTCGAGTATATTTAGAGTAATTTTCGTTGTAATTTTTTATTTTTTTTTGATTTTATGTTTTTGTTTTGAATATTATACTCACACATTACACACTTACGTACTTGAACATACTTGAAAGTCGGTAATACAAATATTAAGCGTTGTGTGAGTAATTTATTTAATGTATAATAATATTAGAATTTAAGGAATTATAAGATTAGTGATATGCATATTGGGTATACTCGTAAAGTGGAAATAATCAAAAATAATAATGAAATGATTTAATGTTGTACAGATTCACCGTGTATAATTGAACATTTTAAAATTATTGAAGTATGCATTATTTGCATATAAGTAAAAAATATTTTTATTTTTGAAAATATTTAAGTGAAGTATCAGCTTTTGATGAATACAATTTAAAATGTTTAGACTTTTTATATATATATATATATAATACTATAATTTTCAAAATAAGTGACTATATATTTAATTCGATGTAAAGTAAGGGATCGCATCATTTTCTGAGCTGACTCTCTCCACACCGCGGCGATACCATATAAGCCATCAAAACGTGTCGGGTTTTTTTTTCACTTTTTTTCAACAATTCGTGTATGTCCGCGGTCCGGCAACACTAATGAACTATTATAAAGTTTTATTGCGTATTCCCTTGTCGATTTCGCTATCCTCGGAAATAAACTTATTGATATTATATTATACACGTCCAATTTGTCAAAAAAAAAAAAAAAAGATCCAAAGAGACACAAAATCAGCAGAGGAAAAAGAAACGTAGAGAAACGAGAGAATCGCGATTTATCGCGAAAACCACGATAATGTTTTCTGGCCATTCTTGCCGAGTATAAGATTTCTCCAAGGGATACTGTGGACGGTATACGCGTACGTGTAGGTCAATGGTTTACCCCGGGCAGGAAATTGTCCCGGGAGAGCCGTTTACCGGTTTCCATCGCGAAGATATTACGCGTCGTCCGCCTCGACGAATGAACGTTGGCTCGTAAATTTCGGTGAAAAAAAAAATAGAAAGAAAACCTAGGACGAGGCACTCGCTTGACCAAAGCGACACACGCAGACAATGATAATTTATTTTCGTTGATTCGACACTTTGAATTGCAGCTTCTGTTATTGCATTAATTACGATCCACGTGACAACAACGCACGAGAAAAAAATACTTAATATTACTCTGGCGAGTACATTTTGGTGTATAAATAAATATATACATATTGTGTTGAAATTTATATATATAATTACGCGAGGTGTAGGCTGCTGCGTTCTAATATACCGCTTACCATGTTACCGGTTTTTTTTCAATCGTTGAGGGGAAGTACGCTACGTGACAGCCACCATTGATGGATGAACCCCTCCCCCATCCACGAGCGCTGTTACCCAGGTGTTGAATATCATTTAGGGAAACGAATCGAAATGTTTTTTAATAATACCGCGGGACCACCGTTGATGAATATGCATTCGAAATAGGTATTTTTAGCGTCTCTCATTGCTGCAGTTAGTCGGACGAGGTGTTTATTTATTCATTTTTTCAGGCTCACGGCGTAATTTATATTTATTATGATTGGTAATAAACTTAAGTACAACCACAAAGCATTCAAAATAAGAGGATTTATGTAAATAAAATAAACATTTCAAAGTAATAAAATATCAAACATGTACCTAATTTAAAGCTGTTATATTTATAAAGTCATATAGTAAAGAGCATCAATAAAAATCGCATTAAACTAACAAAATGAGTGAACACATTTTTACTGTTCAGTTTAAAAGAAACAAAAAAACGATTTTTGGAGATTGATTGTTTTAAGATTTTACTTTTTTAATTCTATTATGTATAGAAATATCATATTTAGTATGTTATATAATTTTAAAATATTCAAAAGGTAATTAATAATAATCTATACCCAACGACAATTCTATAATGACTGTAGTTATACTAAATGAAAAAAATTTGAAATAGGAATGTGTGTTCCATGAGGTTTTCTGTGAATATTACATTTTATTATAAAATATAAGGAACCTGTTTGGACACTCTCTAACTGCTTTTTAATTTTATAGACACAAAGAACGAATATTAAATTCCAAATAAGTTACAACATTAACTTTTTAGATATTTATAAATAGTTTCGGTTAATTATTAAACATTTTAACAGTTTCAACAAATTGTTTCAATGATTAATATTATGTTTATGAATTTAGCATTAATAAAAAAATCAATTATTTATAGATTAAAAAATTAAAACTACATCCATTAATTAAAGAAAGCCATATAAAAATACTATCATAACAATTAAATACTAATAAATACTATTATCTATATATCACAATAAAAGTAGAGTTAATTAAACATATGAGAAACCAACTGTATTAATTAAATGCATATCATTTTATAATACTTAATATTGGATTGTAATGGTGTTTAGTAAACATCAAAGAGATATTTTATTACAAAAGGCTGTTAACTTTTTACGTCTTATATAGTAATCCATAAACTGTACTTGTATTGTGTAAGAAATAATACTCTAGTACTTAAAATTATTTTAATACTTTACACTCATACATGGATGAACTCTAATTTTCTTAGATAAAATTTTCATTTGTTATTAAGACTAATTATTGAATAACTATATTTTCAAGCGTTATTTATTTAGCTTTTTCACCCACACATTTATTTGTATTTAAAATAAAATTTAATATACCTATGTCTTATTTTAGGGTTTAAAAAAAAATAAATCCAAACAAGAGAGCAAGAATAATAAACTTTAAAAATGAAACATTTTAAAAATATTAAAACTTGATCCATCGAATACTATAAATAAAGCATCAAAAGTTTAAATATTTCTTTATGAAAGTAAAATTATATCGAACAAAAAAGAATCAGAAGTTATTGAGTTTTTGTTCTTATCTACTGAGTTGTCAGTAATAAAGAAAAAAGAAAAAAAGAAATCTAAATAAAAAAGCTTTTCGTGAAAACACGAGTTCGCACTTGGAAGATATTATTCGATTTTTATATTATTTTTTTAAACTGAAACTATAATTAGATAAACCGTAAACTTTGTACAAGTGTTGACAATCAATCATTTGGTGTAATGATGCTCACTGGATCGTCACATTTAGTATACTAATAATTAATCTTTAATTCAATTATTTATTGATACAAAATTATTTTAAAAGATAAATTGTACAATGATAACGACAGTAATGACGAGTTAAAGAAAATATTTACACATTTAATGGGAGAAAGTTTTTTCGGGGATATTTATTAATTTCGTGACGAAAATGCATGTGAATTTTATATTTATTTTTATTTTTTACTTCGTCTTTAGAAAGAACAATAATTTATCTGAATATGGTTAAAACTAAAAAAAAAAAACAGTTTATGATATTCTGATTAAATAAACTTAGGTATCAAATTCCTTAAATGAGTCTTCGTAGAAAGATAAGTGTAAGCTAAATAGTGTATATTACAAATATGCAACAGAATCGTTTGAATACAATTGATATTACAATAAATAATTGTACAAATGAATGAAAAATAAATACGTTAGACATTGCGTATACCTTTAAATTACGGTAATTATGTAGATGGGGGTGAGGGAGGGAATGTGTGTTAAAACGAGAATTTAATATCTTCTGTTGCTCTTTTACCAATTTTAAAAGCCATTTTGTGTTTAGTGTACAAAAACCCATTTAAATTTAAGTGCCATGTCATTTTCACCTTTAGACATTCGAGTTCACACGTCTTGTAATCCATCATTGTTGTATCATTTTTCACTAAGGGCCATGTGCAAAATACATTTCTTGAATACTTGGAAAATCAAATAAGTTGAAATTGGGTTTAGAGAGTGTTCATAGTCGAGAAACTGATGCGATTTTTCACTCCGGTTTTCTCCCATTCATCAAAAGTGCAGTCGACTATAATAAATACAATTGTCAATGTACCATGATTCGTACAGTTTTGGAACCTAGGGCTTTGCGATTAATAATTCTTAGGTTTTCTTATCCTCTTATTTTTAACTGTTTACTAAGATATTGATATTTATTACGTTGATGCGATAAAGTTGAGACCATTACCCTGATGAATGTATGTGCTATAGTATTCTTTGAAATAGTTAGTATATGATATATCCAACCATAAGCGTAATTTCGGGGGTGCAAAACAGTAAGATTGCAACCCCCCTAAATTTTCTATATTTATAATGTATAACTAGTGCAATAGTGGGTCGAGAGTTTATAATGAAGTGGTGTACATTCAAAAAAAATTAACCAATATTATACAAATATAAATACTTATATTATATCTTTTATCTTAACAGAAACATGATTGTTGTTTTGAATTTACTATAATGATAGACAAACATTATCAGTTTATAATCAGAATATAATAAACAAACGAGAGTAAAAATAAATTATAAGTTCATATTAATGATAAAAGGTACAAATAGTGTATACTGTATACAATTTTGATCGAGGAACAGGAATCAAGTTAAAAGTGGTGAATACATTTGCAAAGTTAAGGATTTTGACAATTTGTTGAAAGTTTTGTAACTTTCCTGATTAATTTTGCACCTTCTGAATTTTAGCGAAATTACGCCAATGTATCCAACACTCACATGTAATTTCAATAAGAATATTATTTCTTCATTTTGCGTTTATTTTATTGAATGTAAAAGAAAATAATTAACATAAAATAAATGTGTTGAATTTTTGTGTATTAATTGGTACATTTTAAAATTAATTTATATATATACACTGTGTGTATGATACAGACAATAATAAGAAACATTATAAGTGCTGTGTGCTCATGAGGAGTGTTATGAAAAACTATACTGTATTCATAACCAAAGTGTTCTTAAGTAAAAATTGTTTGTTTGTAACGAAAATAGTATGTGTAAATTTATTTAAATATATTAATCGAACAAAGCATCTTCAGCAATGTTAAATTATGGATTGTATACCACATAAATATTATAAAGCTCTTGTGGTAATAATTTCTGTTTGCCATAAAACCATATAGTTCACGATATCATTAACAACGAAAAATCTTTTGTTTTAACATAAAGAACAATAGAGCTTTTTTTCTTTACACTTAGTGCTTTATTTTTATTTATTTTACAGTCAAATGGCCTTTTGGATAATATTAACGTTGCGGTATCCGTGCATTTATCTTTAGTCCCCTGCGTTTAATTAGTCGAACTCGCAACAATGGAAAACACATGTATGTATACAGTATATTTCTCTGTATGAATCGTTTAAAAATTTTTTTAAAAAAAAACAACATCATCGCGTACACGGAAAGCAAAGGAAATGATAATGACCAATGGTTTATTGCTAATGATGTTGTTAACGCGTGACTATATTATGTATAATTATTGCTCCAGATAAAACGGGTTTTGGTTAGCAGCAATTCAGCTGTTACAAGAAGGAATAAACGCTAAACCACTTCTGGCTGAATCGTAGGTGTTATCAGTTTTGGCATGCACGCACACAAACATAATATTATAATACTACATTGTGTGTTGCGACGTACAAGCGCTGGCCGCGGCGGTACCTTTGTGTAGCCCACACTCTACTTCTATAAGGCGCATGATGATAATACGAGTAAATAAATTATACATAACCTCTGTGTGTGTGTGTGTATGTGTGTGTGTGTGTGTGTGTGTGTGTGTGTGTGTGTGTGTGTGTGTGTGTGTGCGTGTGTTTGTATGTGTGTGAACAAAACGCATTGGGCTCGAAACAGTCAATACGAACGATGGACTCTATATTGATGAATGGATATTATTTCATACGCGTTGAACAGTAATAATGTTTCTAGAAAAAATGCAGAATTTGTTCACCGCCATTTTTTATATTATACATAATTATAGGTTTTTTAATTTTTAATTTATTTTTTTAAACCGATAATCAGAAAACGCGTATTCAATTGGAGGACAAAACTATTGTGCCTAGCAACGGAAAAAGCTAAAGAGAAGATTTGCGTATGTGAAAAAAAATGGACTCAACATATACCTCGTAGCATATTGCGCTGTGGACGTGCCGGAGGCACTAATGCACTCCGTGTACTTACGTAACAGTGAGAAACAGAATGTTTAAAATCCGGTAACTGCCCCCAGATCGTGTATACGAAAACAGTATATATACAATATATGTATTATAATAACGAATCTTAACCCGATTAAAATGTACACTCGTAATATACATGCTACATATACACGAGCACACACGTGCTCGCTGGAAACAAAAAATAAAAATATTTCTTTGTATGGTACGCGCGCTTTGAATAACAACGCATGATGTGCATGATTTTTTATTCAAAAATTGTTTGACTTACGTTATAAGAATTTAAATGTTCTACGATAAACCATTGTTTATGTGCAGATTTTTATTTCATACGCACTCAAATCCATATTTATGTACTTAAAATGCATAAATGTGTAATCTTTTTAGTGGGTAAATAGATCAGTACCTACAGAATAATATACAAGTACCACTAAAAATGAATTTTTCTATATTTTGTAACATTTTGATAGAAAATATTATATGCCATTGAATTAAACGTTGGCACTGATGCGTTATAATCAAAACCGTCATGTTATTTTAATTGCGTATTTATGATTGAAAATTGTGAAAAAGATAAAAAAAAATAAAATACCGATCTAGCCCAAATCGTAGAAAGAAAAAATGAAGTATAATCAACCATTAGAATTATTGAATAATTTTTTAATACATTTTTTGAAACAAAAAACAATATATTTGTAGTGCATAATATTTCGATCTAAATTTAATAAATCCTATGTTATTTTTGTTAATTCATATTTAGTTGAGCGAATAATTACTTTATGCAGTAGAGTAGCCAGTCAACAGTTTTCAAATTGAGGTAACGTGTTAAAACTTGTCATTTACAATTTGGTTAACAATGGATTAAAACATCCTTTGATATTTTACCATCCTTTAGCGGATAGTAAATAATAAGTATTGTTAGAAACACGTATATTGCTATAAGAACTTCATTATTCAATAAAATTTGTATATTTTCATTTAAAATATCTGTTAAAACGAAGTTTCTAAAAATGTTGCCTCAGTCTAAAAACCTTTTGTTGTATAAGTAAATGTTTCATCAATCGCTTTATAAACGGTCAACGCACTTATACATCGCGGAGATGAAAATATGAAAATTATATATTACTTAATTATTAAATTTTTATTATAAGAACCAATAAATACTTAAATAATATGAAACACATAATTTATACACAATATAAACATTTTAAATATTGCAAAAAAAAAAAAAAATGAAAATATGAATATTTTTGATTGTGTTAAATTTATGTTCATTAACGCCAAATTTAGTATACACAACTTTAATGATAGTCGTTAAATCTTTACGATCTGCATATCAGACTAAACAAAACACTCACACACAATTCCGTCATCTAAATTAATTTACTTATGAAGACACTAGCAAAACTTATAAACAATATTTAAAAATAACTGGTTATTGGTAATGATTTCATTAAAATGTTTGTAATATTTAATACTGCTATAGCACTTTAAACATTATTCAATGAATTTAAAATATTGTAATTATGACTGATGACCATCAATGAATAAAATATTGAATAATTGTGTCCATTATAACTTTAAAAAACTTGTTTAACCGATGACAAATAATTTCAAACTAAATATAATATTATAATATTGTAGTTACGAGTATTCCCATAACCAGAATATGCTTTGCGTAGGTATTTCAATAAATAATATTATTAGGATAAACTAAAAACTAATATTTAGTAATTCAACGGTGAAAATATTTTTTATTACAATTTGATTTATTTGTAATATATATGAGTGTGTATGTGTGTCAATCAATTCTTATATACTGCGAACACTTATTATTTATATAAATCCAACATATAGGGTTACCGGTGCTTATGGATGAGTGGACCACTCGAAAAAAAAACAAGCCAGAGGGCAGTGAAATATATTATATCCCTTTCCCTTTTTAAGCACCTAGCATTATGGCTGTTTCCGCGTAGAAGTCCATTAGTCACCCAGGCCTTTTACACACATCCATCAGAGTTGCAAGCTCTCTCAAATCAATAGTACAACGATTGTATATATCACACGTAACCGTGTGTTGAGAAAAAAGGATGGGAGGGAGGCAACTTTAACTGGTCCAGTGGCCAGGACCCCCCTCGAGATAAAGAAGCCCGTATACATTGGGTACATAGCGCCGGTGGCTATATATAGGGATCAGATAGAATGTAGTATTGTGCAGTGGTGGTGGAGTAGAGAGTGGTAATCCGTTTTTACTGGAAACGGATCAATTTGTCTAACCTTTGCCCCGGGACACGGTAAATATCGTCCAGTTTGGTCTTTCACTCCCGGCGCAGCCAGATACATCCGGTTGAAATAAATCGCTTCGGATTCCAAAAACTGCGCATTCGTACAACGAAAGGATTTGTCGAGATGTTTGAATTCTCCAGAGGACCGAGGAATACGTTTATTTTTTTGCTGAAGACAGGAGACGATTGACATTTCATTTGTTTTCGCTGTACAATATCCGTTTTGTAACAAACGGATAAGTCTTAACTTCCGGAATAAAACCGAATTTTCCTGTTTGCGGGGAAAGTAAATATTTAGTTGAAAGGATAAACTGAGAACGACGATTCAGTCGTATCACGTCGTTTCTTAGTGGATTTTAAAATTAAATAATTACTCCTGAAATATATCTAATTTGTATTATATTGAAATCGGTGTTTAAAGATACTGTGTTACATTTGTTGTTAAATATTATAAATTTGAATATAAAAGAAATATTTTAAAATAAATTGGTTAAATAGCAAATATTTAAAATATAATGTATATTTTGGTTAATAATTATAATTCTTTAATTTTTAAAATAGTGGTTATACATTGGTTTGTATAATATTAAAAATATATATAACTTGTTTGAGTGTGTTTAAAGTAAAACACGTTTATATTATATATTGATTTGAACGAGCTGGCATTTAATAATATTTTATAGATTTAAAAAAAAATAATAATAAACGTACAAAACATTTATGTTATAGAAATATAAATAAAATTATAAAATACAAAATAATATTAAACTCTTTAAAATATAAAACAACAAATTTGAATTGTAAAATAGTTTTTCGGATTATTTAAATAAAAATATTACATGAAAAAATATAAAATAAAACATTACATGCAAATCTAAAGATTTGTAATAATATATATTATAAATGTTACTATACGTACTTTACAGAATCATGAGATATATTATGATATTTTATTAAATTTGATTAACAGGGGAATATATTAGAAGACAAAATTAATTATCAGTTCAAAGCTCTTCATTTAAATTTTAATCAAATAATCCGTGTTTAATTACGGAAAGACTCACTGACTCGCCTCTGAGGCTCAAAATGTTAAAGGCTAAGAAGGGGGATTCGATGATATATTATTAATAATCAAACTTCAAGAAGTCTTCTGCCATTATGCTTTCAAAACTTTGTTATTATAGATGAATTAAAGCCAATTACATATTTTAGTAATGCAACTTTATAGCTTAAGACATTATCATAGTATAATTTAATACTATATTTAAAAATACATAGTTATTTTTATAAACATTATTTTGCATATGGTAAATTTATTACACAGATTAAATAAAACGTAAATAAAATTAAAATTATTTTTATTTTATACAACCTTAGTTTAATTTTATAAATGTTTTAAATTAATTTGTAAAATATACAAGAAAATATATGAATAAAAATGTATTAAAAAGCGTAATTAAATTTTACTTTCTTGGCGCAAAAATTATTATAAGAGGCGTTTAAAGTATAAAATAAAATAAATTGTGCATTTATATTTTATATGCTAATTACGATGTCTACACTTATTTAGCGCCACATTTTCACATTTATACTATGTAATCTAATAAATTGGTTCTCCTCACAATGTATTTACATTTTAAAATTTCGAAGTCCCAAGGTCACGTTCTAAGATGCATGCAAATAAATAGTTTTATTTATTTTATTTTTTGTTAGTATATGTACACGCATGTTCAATATTTTTAAAAATTAACAGATTTGTTGAAAATAATGTATTGGCGTAAAAAGTAGTTTAGTTTAATTATTTAGGATACATTTTGGTCCATCGTTTACTAAATGAAAAAAAAATTTGGGGTTTAATATTTGGTCCAGTTAGACTTAATCGTCTTGTAATTAAAATTAATGTTATAAATTGCACATAGTATAATATAAATAAGTAGGTACATAGGATATACGTTTTTAGTCGCGCATTGAAAAAATGCAAACATCACGTACTTATGTTGGTCATTATGAATATCAATACGATGTAATACCAGTGTTATATTATGTTTAATTCGTATGCAAAACACAGTTTTAATTGTCTTGTTTATTGCCCGTTTTTTGTATGTCATTCGATTACTTTGATCCTCTATCGTCGTTGTCAGACTTTAGCCTCTTAATCTCACGCTATAAGTCACGTTTGGGCAATAATGCAACCCTCCGACTGTTTTTTTCACCCGAACAACATGGCCGGTTTATTGATAGCGCTTCACCCGTGTTCGTGAATCATAAGCGAGGATCGTTCTCTATGCCATCATATTATATGCCTCGTATCTTTAAATCCTCACGATTTTTCAATTTTCCATTCTTTATTATTAATATAATATTATATTAATTTTTTTTTATTTGTAGTCACAAGAGATGTCTGCATAAATAAACTGTTCTGCCGATCCATAAAAGCGCGTTGGGTGAACCAACTCGTACACAAAATCTCACTGACGCACATGTTAAAAACATATAGTAAATAAATGCACGCACAAAAAAAACAGATATATTTAATTAAAAATGATCATAGATTATAATATATTAGTCATTTTTAATGGACAATGTACTAATAAATGTAATTATTAGTTATATGTTTATCGGTAAATCTATAACTTTATCTTAAAACCATAAGTAGATACGTATATCATATTGTAATGAACATTTTATATATTTCTTAAATAATTACTTACTTTGAATTATATATTAATAAAATAACCAAATTAATTAACGAAAAATACTTTACAATTCCGGACATTTCTAAAAACGAGTGATGAAGTCGAGAAGGGATCAAAACTGTCATTGCATATAAAAATAAATAAAAGAAAGCATTTATGCATGTTAATCGACGAACTTGCCCAGGATATACATGAGTATGTTATAATACTACATGTAAAAGTCAGAAGGAGTTTGATCACTTACATCTTACGGGAACAGATCAAATAAAACCACCCAAACCCTTAAAAAATTACTCTTGCTTCCCTCGATTTACTTCGTACCTCTGTTTAAACGTTAAAAAGTATACAATTTATCACTAAATGTGTTCACAAATAAATTTTCACATCAAATTTTAATTAATTTATTAAAAATTTGCAAAAAAAAAAAAAAGAATTATTAAGGTTAAAAATTGCATAAACAATATTTTTAACCGTGTTGTTATCTCCATAAAATTATAAAAAAATGTATTGCTTTCGAACTATTCTTATTGTCATTGTCATTGTTACAAGAAGTAAAAATAATTACCTACCTTTACAAGCTTTTCGGTGTGTTATGGGCTTAGTAGGATCCCTGTAATATCCCTCCTTGCAGTAATGACAGTATCTACCGGCCGTGAAGTGTCTGCACTTGAGGCACACGCCACCGCTCACCCGACCAGACAATTTGTATAGCTCCATATCAAACCGACATCGTTTAGCATGCTCGTTGCAATTGCAAGCTGTAATCATAACAAATTATTATTATGTCGTTCATCATGTTCATTATTTATTTGCAAAGGTAACGTCTGTAACATAGATAAGCGTGTATACGGTTAACCCATATACTACATAATAATATCGTATTATCAGTAAAATAACCACGACATTAATCTCATCCAAACAAAAATAAATCAATATTTATTGCTTTTATTATTTACCTATTAAAAATAACGCAATAGAAGCTGCGAAATGGCACAAAAAGGTTTTTGTTTTTGAAATAAAAACAAATGTACCCCCGATAATCAGTAGCATATTTAAGAGAGGACGATGAGGAACAATTTGACAGTAAAACATTAGCATTTCAAATGTTTAGAGAAGGAAGAATAATCAGCAAAAAGTGATAATAAGCAGCTATAATATAGGTTCTATATGATTCACAAAATAAAAATAAAAATATAACATTGGTAAATTTAAATTTTCTTCTACGAGTATTCAAGATATGTTAATACTAAAAAAGTATATGTAATTTAGTGATTCTTTACTTAAGGGGATTAGAAACCGGCCGTTTCTCAGGAAGTGCGTTTAGGCAATTTCTTATTTTGTTTGTGTTACGCAGTGTTGTTGTGTGAGTAGTAAACGATTGTAGTGTGAGTGTCTGTAATCGTATTGTATTAACTATTTCAAAATCCTATTGTTGGTATAATTATAAATATAATGTTCCAACAGAGTGCTTATTTTTAGCACATATTAATTTCTCTTCAAGATTTAATATCGGAGAACAAATAATTTTCAAGATACTCCCTATTTTATATCTAAATATGCTACAATCCATTTGTAGATAATATTTGGTCACATTTTATAGAAGTTGAAAATAAAGATCTAAAAACACGTGTTAGCGTATACATAAGAATGTATAGAAATTTTAAATACACGAACTTTGTTTTTGTTATTATTTTAAATAACAAAAGGTAAAATTATTTACATTTTAAATTTATTTGTGTGAGTAATTTGTATTTATAATCTTTACCCTAAAAAGGTTAATTGTTATAATTGTGCTCAGTTGCTTTTGAGGTTAGTAATTGGAAATTCACATTTCAAAAAGTTCTGACTTCTTGACAAATTTACCTTCGTTAGGTCGTTAATTTTTGACTCACGTTTATGGTTTGTTACACTTTCTGGCGGAATATAATCATTACAAACGAACTTCTAACGATTTCTGTCGAGTTTTTACTTTTAAGTTTATCTTAAATATTTACTGATGTATATGAATAGAAAAAAGAAAAAAATAAATAAAAATAAAAAAAATAAATCCAAAACTTTACAGGAAAATAATTTTACATAAACATCAGTAATTGGAAATTATTAATTTTTATATTGTTTACACTTTTTTTTTCAAATTCAAAATGATTTTTTTTTATTCTATGATATGAATATATAAATATTAGGGTACATATGATTTTAATTTTTAAGTCTATAATTTTACTTATCTAAAAATATACGTTATACTTACACAATCGTATTAGTTAAAATATTTTTGTATACATATAGGTATTTTAAAATTTGAAACATATAGGTGTACTATAATATACTTCATGTAATTTTTCTGTAAACAACTTTTTGTTTAAATAAAATGCAAGTATCTTACATTTTCTAAATAAATAATTAATAAAGAAATTTATTAGGAACTTTAATATACAATATGGGAACTAATCGACTCAGTATAAAAAATTCTTAGTTTTTAATTTACCATTAAAGGAATGTATATTCATTTCACATACGCTGTAACTTATTATTTTAAAATTAAACAACATAATAATATATTATAGAGTTTAATATAGTCATATACAGAGTTTATATCCAATTACATTTATTTTTTATTTTTTAACTAAATACTCATTATTGATAGAGCTCATTAATAAAAATAAAAATGTATTGATTGGATATATTTTAACGTTCAACACCGGTATCAAAACTTTTCATTAAATACATTTTTAATATTATTTATATAATACGACCAGATCTATAATTAAATACAAATATTCAGATAGCACTCAAAGGAATAAAACGTTTATGAAGAATGTCGACAGGCATAAGATGATGAGAAAAGTCAAGAGTTGTCATATATTAATATACTCTCTATATATAGACATGTTATTCGGGGTCGGTTAATGAATGGAACTGTAAGGTTTAAAGAGTTCCGGTAATTCACAATACACAATTATACATTCATCCAAAAATAAGTCTGTATACATTGCAATATACTTGGCTATTACAAAATGTTATTCATTGTTAAAATGTTCATTATATATGGATATTAAAAAATTACAATATATTTATGTTTTTTCAACAATACTGAAGTATCAATAAACGATACAATAATTTATGTTAAACAATCTTATTACCTACTTACATATATTAAATAAGTATATCTTTATATCATTATAATATATTGAAATTACATTATATTCTATAGGTAAAAATATATTATAAATTGTAATCAGAAATGAAACCATATCGAAAACAGTCTTGTAACACCAGTTGTTCGGAGAATAAAATGTATAGTTTTTAATATATTCAATGTTTCTGAAATGTTAGTTAATGATAACGGTAAGGGGCTGAAGAATTCGCATCAGTGTTTCCCAGTAAACTCATGTTTCCGATGTATGTAATTATATACTATCTGTAATGCATCGACCACTACTATGCATAGGCAATAGCCCATAGGTATATTGGAACTTAAAAAACTATAAAAGTATTAACTTATAAGTATAATAATCAACGTCCTACGCACAGAGGTATAAAAAACTAGAACGAATAGATCATGTTAAAATAAATACTTGATCGGTAACACACACGGTGTGCAGATAATGAATATAGCTCGTATATTATTATGCTATACACGTAAATACCACTCGGCAGACATAATTTTGAAAATATCGTATAATCTTTGTGGCGGACAAACCCGAAATCCGTTAACATTATTGTGGTACTAAGTGCATAAGTATTCATACACTAAAATAAATGGTACCCGTCGAAATATAAAGACTGGATTGCTGGATTGTAAAAGGTGGTAAAATGGAAATTAAAAATGCAAAATGGGTTATACTGTGTAATATCGCACCTACTCGAAAACCATGTCTGTCCGATGTGTTTGTGTGTGAGTGTGTGTCGTCGGTAATCCGGGACCATACGTGTGTAATCATCATGGGCGCGGACTGTGGCGGTCGACGCCGAAACTGGACAGCTACAACACTCATGGCCTGAAGGTATCAATACGACTATACTATTAGTAGTCAGAGACAGATTAAAATACCACAAAATCATGGTCAATTAACTAATTAAATCGAAATGTAGTGGAAGGATTTCAGATCGGATCTAAAAAGCCTCTGGAATTATATACGTTTGTACGGAGAATAGGAGAACGATGCGTGCGAGTGTGCTAGTGGGATAGATGAGAGAAAAGTGACTTGAAGTACAAGAAGTCTTCGGGAGCAAAATCCACGGCGCGGGTCAACACATATTTTCTAGTCCATACAGACGTCAATAACGTCTCGGGTTAATCGCTCTGGGTATCGAACCTTCCATGTAATTGAATCCTCTAGTGACGGCTTGGCCAACGCGATATGATTGTAATGATAGTTTGCTGTATTAGACGGGTAAAAACATCCGTACGGGTGCCCGATACTACATATCAAATGCAACGTATAAATTAAAATCGAGACGGTGCACAGTGTAAGACCGTTGGATATTAGGTACGGCGTGTGTAATTATGCAATATGATTAGTAACTGTTTTGTCGCATCACATTGCTCAGATCACGCTAACGGAAACGGAAAATCAATAAATAAATAATAAAACACCGTTCTAATAACATGTGGGCAAATTTGGTTTTTACCCATAGAAAAATGTTAAAATAAATATTAACTTTGCAGGAAACAGGATATGCGTTTTATAATGTTTACACTACTGATATATAATGCTTTGGAATTAAAATCATGAAAATCAAATGAAGAAAAATATTATACCAATAAAGCTTATGACTTTAAACTACATCCGATCATATTTGATTCATAAATCATTTTTTAAAAGATGTAATTTAAGCATCTACACAGCTGCTTAATCCAACACGGTAATGTAGTTTGACCATATATTATTATTAATAATTATAACAACAAATTTAAAAAAGATAATTTTATCGTTTTCATAAATAATTTTCAATTTGTTTGGACCTTTATAGTTATACCTACTCAAGAAACGTAAAGTTAGAGAAAAAATGTTATGTTACATCAAAGAAAAAATTTAATTTTAAATTCATAAACTAATAAATTAGGCTACGTTACTATCGTAATATGCATTCTATTATAACCAATCGCCAAAAATAATTAATCCGTGGAATTACCTGATTGTTAAAAATGTTAATTACACGACATGTTATAGTAATAAACGTATAAATAGAATCACATTACTTATTAAAACTAACAATAAAATTATTTTTTAATAAAGGTCCGTTTTTGAATATTTTAAAAAAAGTGTACTAAGCTATATATATTAGCGGTAATTTATTTTGAGGCATTTAATCTGAAAAACAAAAACAAATATATAAATTCGTATTTTAAAATCCCTATGACACTTAAACATTATAATTTATTGGATTATTATTCAAACTTTTTTTTCTAAGAAAGTTAAAATTGTAATCTTTAGGTGCCTCGAAAACAACATAAAATATTACATTTGGCAAAGCCTATATAGATATAAGCCGAAATAATAAACAAGACATCGGATGAAAGAGAATTCCTATGGATCGCCCAAAATATAAGATGAATGATACTAAACTATAGTGTTTAATAGTTTATTTTTTTTTTAACGATAAATAACCCAGAATTATTTGTTTGTTTAATATTTAATTTTTAAAAATATGTTCAGAACAAAATAATTTAAAATCTCAAAGACAATAATAATTATTTATTTGTTACTGAATAGGGGACATGTGACGAAATAATAATATTTTAATCGTTGACATAATCCAATGCTATCTGGTACTTTCAAATGCAGGTATCTATAGGTACGTACAATATATATATCCATACTCATACACTACACTACATAATACATATACAGTGTACATGTATACACATCTATATACATGTATAGACACGTCAGGTATGCAGATGAATTATGGATGCGTGTTACTGGTTATGAAACTTAAT
The DNA here is from genome assembly GCA_034509805.1 of Sipha maydis. NCBI lineage: Eukaryota > Metazoa > Arthropoda > Insecta > Hemiptera > Aphididae > Sipha > Sipha maydis. The sequence continues at coordinate 155,077 of JASXSY010002078.1, forward strand.
CGTAGAAATCAATATATTATTATTATTATTATTGATATTACGACTGCGAGTATTGTAGAACAATAAATGAAGTAATACAATACTGCACGGATATATCCATAACTGAAAACGATCATAGAAAAATGCACAACAACTCGAGTTGCGCAACGGGACATGCACGGATGGGTAAGACAGGAGGAGATGAAGTGTAGTGACAAATATTTCGTGAAGCGGAAACGGACTTCTTCTTTAACTCAAAACACAGTAAGCGATGTCCGTATAGAAAGAAGATTAAATAAGCCGGAGGCAAGGAAACGGATTATATTCGATCAAATCAAAATTGCAATACACGTAGTCGCTGTTTCGTGACACTGCAGTATACTCGAATATACATATAGTACTTGGAAAATCGAATCAAACGACGAAAGAACTTAAGTTTGAGAGCTAAACTAAAACTGAATGTTGACATTATTCTAAGACGATGAAATTAATTAATTTGTCCATCGAACAGTCAGTTAAGAAGTTTAAGAAATTATTTGAGGAACATTAAAAATATAAACAATTGCGATGGGAGCAATAAAATTCATTAGGTATCACTAATTGTTTATACATTTTATTATGTAAGGGTTTGAAATAAGTTGAGATAATTGTATTTATTACACTATCGTATAATATAAAAACGTGTTAAATTTTGATTTCATTCAAATTAAATATTAAACACTTAGAGAAAAAAAAAATAATACACGGATCTTACTATCAAAATATTAAACGGTCGTTTCTACAGTAAAAAATCAATTTAATTTACAAAAAAAATACATAAAGAAAATTGGTACTATTCGTGACAAATATTACTGTACACAACATAAATATTGAAAGTAGTTTATTCATTTTACTTAATAATACTGAGCTGTTGCAATAGTTATAAATAAAAACTAAAAAACAATGTACTAATTATTAAATTAATTTTTGATAAAAAAAATTCAAGTTGAATAATTAATAATTTGAATTGCCTTTTGGGTCAATATTATTCTTATAAATTGTTGAAAAAGCTAAAATAATATTTAATGTTGAAAGAAAAAAAACAGTAATAGCAATTAAATATAAACTAACCATTACACGCCTGAACCATACTATTTAAATTTATTGAACTTAAATTGAACAACACGAAAAGAGTAAAGTTTGATTTTAAGCATTCTATTAAGTAACAGCAAAGCAACGGTTATATTTTTGTAAAACAATATGCGTTAAAGTTTGGTAATGAAAATTGACGTTTTTTTTCTTCCGGAGGTAATATTCAAAGAACTGGAGTGGAACAACAATATTTTATTAATTTTAGTGCTGAAAGTAATGAAATGTTTTTACGTATATAAATATAAACAAAACTAACTAAAGAGTAAAAATATTGTGGAACACAGTTCAAAGTACCAGTATATACACGAGGCGAGTAACTAATTTAAGTTTATTGTTTCAGAAAATGTAAGTTCTTCTGCAACAAATTCCCAAGATTTTTGTACACTATATATAAAAAAATAAAAACATATTCAAACTGGAAATTATCTACTCACCAAATATCTTGCATAAATGACTATGTATAATTTTATGATATTTACATATTTTATATTAAACTGAGTACCGATATATAATTAAGATATGGAAGATATGTATAACTTTTTATAATGTCCTACACTGTATTTAGTGCATAAAAATATGAAAAAAATAATATAGGCACATTATAAAAATTATTTGATGTGAACATTCATCAACCTATGAAACATAAACTAAATTATTATTATTTCGTATGGCTGTCTATGGTTAGTTGATTGAATGTTATGTGTCATCGTGAGGTCTAGGACAGTACGATAGAGCCGGGTTTGGTAAATCTTTTGCCGTCTAGGACGTTGCCCTTAGTAAATAATAATAGTATACATTTGTACATTATACAAATAAGCAATTTTTTTTTTATTCCATAGTTTAATTTAAAGCACACGAGTTATCATTAAACGAATTATTACACTTTATAGATCATGATTAAAATATATTTATGTTGCTATAATATAACATGGCGTCTATGTATGTATAATATACATTATATATCTTTACATTTACATGTATACCCGTGATTTAAAATGTATCCATTTAAATTTCGTTTTTAATGTTTTCATCATCTAGAAAACTACGTAATGTTAGCGAACTTTACAAAAGATGGTCATTATTAATTATTTGGCAGAACACTAGCTGTTGTTGTCTATGGCGGTCGCTAAAAACGTCGGGTGGAGACACTTGGGATACAGAAAAAATCCTTACATATCTATTTCGAGACACCGGTTTGGCTATCTTCCATTGAGGAAACAGAGAGTGTGGCTTTTTTGTACATTCCCACTTTCTCATCATCTTTCTCTCTCCTCTCCTACTCTTTTTGGGCTCTATTATGACATCTGCAGTGATCTTGATTAATGATAACATTCTATGCACAAGAGTTGTTATAGAATATAGAGGTCGAAGAACAACAAATGATCTAGGAAAAAAAAATAGTGGTTTGGGAGACCCTCGAAAGCTCGATAAAATGTCCGCCCTTCGTTTTCAGTTCCGGAAACAGGGCAGACGATGTTATTAGGCTATTTGTCAACATGGTATTTGTCAAAAACTTCATTTGACACTTTATGAATGGGGATATTAATATATTTTTTCAATTAAAATTCCGAAACATTTGGACAGCTGGTAGACAATAGAATTAAGTTGACGAAGATTAAAATCCGATTATATCAAATACGATTTTACCTACTCAAAAGTAACAGAAAAAGCTAAGAAAAAACAACTACCTAATCGTTTTTTTTTTTGAAATGTAATCATTGTTAAAAAATTAAAAATATTTTTCGCATCCTGAGCTATCGTTAAAACTTTATTACAAATGATTCTATAAAACAAAATTACATTTGAAAATTCAATATGAACTAGATTTCTATCCAACAGTATACTTCGATTAATTTTTTTATGTTTTAAATCTACAAGCTACATGCAGAATAAATTAAAGAATTTTTCCTTACCATCTGTTTAGGTAAGTCCTTTAATAGTCACATAGGTGTAAAATTTTAAAATTTAAAATTAAATTAAATTCTGTCTTTAAATTTTGTTCTTGGGTATACTAAAAATACTTTTTTTTAATAAAATATAGAACTTTTTTAATAATATACATATCGATAAAAAATTTCAAAATATATTTAAGATTTATATATTTAACATTTGATAATCTAATAACTTTTAAGTATAAATTTATTATTTATGACTATGAAAAAAACAAAATGATTTCTTAAGTATTATTTTTAAAACAAAAAACAAAAGAAGGTTTAAAAATAAATAATAATGGTAAATTTTTTATTGCAACATTAATATTATATTAAAAAGTTATAATCATTTAGAACCATGTACATACAATTAGAAAAATAAAGTTACCAAAGCACTGAAATATAAATATACATTATACAAACATATAATTTTTGTGATTTTGCATTTTAGCGAAATCTGTAAAATGTTATGAATATATTTTACTCATATTCATAAGTTGAAGGTAAAATAAATAATTATTCAGGCTTACTCTAATAATTATCAAAAACCGATAATTATTCATAATAATATAATGTACGTATTTTTTCCATTATCGGTTTAAAATAAAGGTATAAGACATAATTGATAATCATTTTAAAAGCTTAATAAACGTTCAAATATTTTGTGTACTCAATGCGCATTTAATACATTATGAAAATGGATATGAGTGAAAACATTTGAACTTTTAAGTACTTATTCTGATGTTTTATTTTTATGAAGTAGCAGTATATCATAAATGTTTACTATTTTTTTTTTTTATGATATATTAGTTTTCCAAAAAATGGAATACGTTTATTTATACAACCAAATCGACTCTAATAGTTTTTCATATATATAGTGGACAGTAAAAAACTCGAAGAAAACTGCGCACATTATTAGTTTATATATAAAATAGAGTTAAAAGTTGTTTTTGGTATAGATGTGAAAAGGGTAAGAAGGTCATGGTGAATTGTGTGCGGTAGGAGATATGGACGCGTGTAAAAAGATTTTTATGGATTTCTGAGATCGTTCGAGGGTGAAATTAGTTGCCGGGGGAATTATTTTCCTTTTTGTGTGTACAGAAATAAGAACTGGAAATGTTTATTTGCCACCCCTTCAAAGTTAAAGTAAACTATTAAGTCTACTTAAATGTAAATATGAAAAATATCAAATAATTTTTTTTTTTTTTAATTTTTTTTCCAATTGGCTGTAAGTATATGTTAATGTATCTCCACTATTTTCTCTATATAAATATAAACCATTTTGATTTTATCGATGGCCATTTTGAATTAATGTTATAAATAGTAATTAGTTTTACCATTTATGAATTACAAAATTACAAAATACTGCAAATGCACTACAACCTTATAAGATATACGAATCAAGGGTAATTGTTAAACATAAATGTACTTATTAATACAATAATTAGTATCCAAAATTTCATATGCAGATTAATTTGTGCTCTATTCGTGTGACGTTTTTTCCATTAATAGCTTCGAATTCAGCCTTCAGCTGATGAATAAAAAATTAGCACTATAATAAAATCCAACAAACGAAGGATGTATATTTATTGTACATTACTAATGTTTATAATTAATTCCCAAAATAAACCATTAAATACTTCGAAACAGTTATTCATAATATATTTAACATTATTATCGAACGAACTGAATGTGACGAATACGAGGCATACGAATAATTCGAGGCAGAAAGTGCAACACATATTGGATCGTTATTTATGGTTTATGAAGGAACATTATACAACTACAATAGATATATTTCTTTTAGAAACATAGAATGATTTGTCAATTATCAGGGCAAACACCTCCCCCTTCCATTTCCCAAAAGGGGTTCAGCTGCGGACCTCGAGGCAGACAAAACGGTCAAAGGTTTACGGTCGTTAATTGAAAAGTCTGGTAAACGCTCGGGGTGCGATTAGCGGTCGAAAACAAACCTTCCCTGGAGGGCTCACGTTTATTTCGCAGTGCGCTTTAAATTATCATGCGCCGTCATACAGGTGCTTCTCGTTCTCATTAGCATAATGCCCGAGCCTACGTTCGCACTTGACCGATATCATTGAGTGTTCATTGTTGTGTGACGTGCACTCCAAATTGGGATTTCGACAGATGTGGATACCGCACATATGATTTTCAAGTATACAAGTGCCTACGAGTAAATGACCCTCTTTTGTAGAAAGAATAAGTTGCCACACAAAGTGTATATTTGGATACATAAGATCGACGTCGAATTGTGTAAATAAAACGGTGAACCTCTCAAATCGCAATACATTTAAATATATTATTGTATCAATGACTTTAAATTTAGGATAAAGTCTTGTGCAGCAACAATGACTTTAACGAAACTTTCCAACAACAAAATAAATTAATGTCAGTGAAAGACAATGTTATTATGTTTCATCGAAATATTAGTATCATTTAATTTATATTCTGCATAAAAAATATTACTTACATATGTCGTAGCATTTTTATTAACCATCAATATTATATAAAAATAATGCTCTGTATATTATATTTACTTTTCTATAATTTTACCTAAGTCATATACTAAAAAGTCTTAAATATTTTTTTTTTTAATATAACCATAATTATGTTCATAAAAAAATGTGTTTCTTACTGTATACAATATGACCAAGAAATTCTTAACGAAACTCTTTATAAAAGAAAATTTCTATCGAATTTTTCATTTGAGTTACCTATCTTTCTTTCAGTTTAAAAATTATTTAATTTTCAATTGTATTAAAGTTTGGTTAGTCGTTTGTGAGTTATATGTTTTTTAAACTAGGAAACTACATTTCAACGATGATTTCATGGCTATTTCCAACGTCATAATAGGCGCCATGTGTTTGGAAATATTTCGAATTTTCACGTCTTTTTAATGACGAACGTAAAATAAGATAGTATAAATTTAAAAAATGTTTCTTCGCATATGTATAATTTATAAGCATATCTTTACTACATCTACTACTTATATCAGAGCGTTTTTTAAGAAATTTTCACTGGACGACAAATCATTTTTTTCTCTCAAAATAGTCAATACATAAGGATGGTAGTATTTCACGTTCTTCCGCATAATTTCGCCCAGTCTTTCAAAATACGAATACTATTAACTAGGTGACAAAATATTTTCACAGGGTGATATTTATGTTGTCCAGTTAAAAAGTATAAAAAATGCACTTTCTTACGTGGTACTCTTTTCTAGTTGTTTAAACTTAATTTTATTAAGTGCAATCAATGCGTTAAATATAAATGATTTATAGTCAATTGTATGTCTATTATTAAACATGCTTTTTATTTAAAATAAATTCTATATTTTAGCTGAAATATTGTAAATCTTAAGACTATATTTGATATTATCACTTTTATTAGTTAATTTTTAATTAAAAATAAAACTGGTTTCATTGAAAAATAGTAGATATTAAACAATCTTTTCAGTTTAATGAATAATTAAACTATATTTTTCAATTAATTATCAAAAATTAAATTATTTACAGTAATTTTATAAACAATTTTAAATAAAACAATATAATAAAATATTTTTTTTAATTTGAATTCAAAATTAATTTATGAATTCACCACCTCAAACTAATTTTCTAATTTTATATTTCAAATCAGAAAATTGATAATTCAAAAAAAAGACTAAATCCAATATCATATCTAAACTTAACTAAGATAACTTACTACTGGTATGAAGAAAAAATTTCATGAAACTTACCTGAAACCAAATAAAAATAATGTTGAATACAAAGCTATTGAAAATATTTAATTTTAAAATATAAATAATGCAATAAGCAATATATTAAAAGTTTGATTTGTTATCTATCATTTTATATTGCAAATAAAAAATAATAAGAGTACTTAAAAATTAACCTTTATTAATTTTAAATACCATCGATTAGAATTGGCTGTATTATTTTTAATAATTTAATAACATAACTGAAATGGCATTTATGCTCATTCCTAAATATATAACGTTACAACATGTGCTCTATTATCATTTTAATTTTTGTTAAAATATACATAATAAATAGTAATGATTATGGTTGTTGTTTTTGGCAAGTCTATAGCGATAAATCTCGACACTTTCTTGAGCTATTAAATTGCTAAGTCTGCGTGACCAATTAATATTCGAAAAATGTGGAGAAGTATAACTGTAGATAGAAATAGGTATATATAAAGACGATATCAGGTGTGCTCCTGCTATATGAACGATCCTCGAATTAAAATCATCATATGTAATATTATTGTGATAGAAGACCTTTTAGAAAATATTTTACGCATGTATAATGATTAGGTATAGCACGATACTGTTCGCTCAATGTACGAGTATAGTTATAGTATAGTTCTAATTCATTGCGAAATTCAAGTTTCCTATACAATAATATTATATTTCATGATATCCTGTTAGGAATCTTTAGAGAAGTTTTCTATACATTATCAATTTATCATGTATAGAAACTAAACTGGTAAAAAGCGTATCTAAACTGGTTACAAAGAATTTTGATCTCTAAGTTTAAAATATAAATGTACAGAGATATACACACACAGAAAGAAGTAAAGAGAGAGAGATAAAGAGAGATAAAAGCTTAATCATTTATTATCAAAAAGCCAAGACAAATTTCATTAACAAATTCTTTGTTATTATAGTTATATTATACAATTATGAACGTTTGTAAAATCATGAAAATAGAATTAAAATTTTGCTTTAATGTTAATCAATTCTAGCAGTCTTGAAATAAACAAGCTAACATTTTTCAACAATTATTAATGTGCTTTTAATGGTACTCAAGTTTTATGGTTATAATTAAAATTAAATTTAAAAGTTGATATAAATTTAAAAATCTGGACACAGTTCGTTTGAATTTAGTAGTTTGGTTGACTTAAAAGAATGCTACACCCACACTTTACTGCCGCTACAATGCATCGTATGAATAACAAAACTAATCGTTCGTACTTCCAAGAAACCTCTTTATAGTTTATTTAAACATAACATGCGTGTCTATCAATGTAATATATATATATATATATATATATATATATATATATATATATATATATATATATTTTATAGATGAAAAAAAAATGTTTACATGTATCTATAGTTAAGAAATAAAATCTTAATTTAGTGTTGTGATATTTCTTTGCAAATTTCATAGTTAATTAGTACGACAAAAGAAGCTGTTTCAACGACTACATCCGTTTTTTCATTCGAATAAAATGTATGCCAGTAAAGTATAATATTTTATTATTACTTGTTAACAGCGTATAATATGCTGCAAATCACTTCAATTTAATTCGACGTGTTAGGTACCATGCAATGTGTGTTAAAGGATTAGTGTTGATTCAAGTTAAAGCAATCACGCGGGATTTGGCAAACTCGAAAAATAAAAATAAAATTAATGAGTTTTATTTGCCGGTGCAATTGTCGAGTCGCGTTTACGAAAAACCAAACCGTACAAGAAGGGGGAAGCTGGAAATGGAATATATACGAGCCAGATAAACGTTGAGCGTTCGCGTTAAGAGTACCATTGTGCCGGTCGGGATTGCTCGGGGAATCATAATGTAACGACTCAATTATGCCGCCTTTATAATTATTGTCGGGAGATGGATTCCAAGACGTCTGTGTTCATTCGGTGAGGGTCGTCCACGCGGCAGCGAAGGCACTACGTTCATCAAAAAAGGGGATAAGGGCATGTTTGGCCGCAGGGTCGGTTCAAAATTCACCCCAGCAGAAGCCGGTACCGCCCTTACACACAAACATACATGTACACAAGCGTACTCGTTCATACACACATACATACACACAACCGCGTTTCCCGACGAATATCGTTTTAATTAATTCAGATGGAATACAATAACATGTAAATCGAATCGGTCGCCTCCCCAGTCCGCGAACTCGCTATATAGACTAATAATACGCAGTAACCAGGATCGAATCGTGTGGATTAAAATAGCAATATTGCTTTCGCCCTTTTCAAAAAACGATTTAGGATGGAAAAAAATAAACCCGATATTTTAATACATCGGTACCATTCATAAAAGTAAATAGTTAATGTACTGATCGATGATTTTTACGCAGATAATTTTAACGTCGTTATACGATGATAGTTTTATAAAAATATGCAGACCAATGTTCTGTCGTCAAACGTTAATCGTGTTCTGTGTTATAAAAATTAAATACAATACATATACAGCTGCACGTCAATGGTATAGAATTCTGAATCATCCCTTGCAGCATTATCGTAACTATATTTGTTAGTTAACAACCTGACCGAACTAGAGACTACGAAAACCCATTAAACCTCTAGTATATATTTTATAGCATTTTCTTGCTCGTACTGAGATTCTCTCAGGTTGTTCGTAAATCATTGACCCGTTTCTGGATACATGAAATGTACTAGTTAGGAAATCGAAGAATTTATATATTCCGGTGCTAAGGTTTTGGATAAAACCCAAATACAATATTTGTAAATCGAATTTATTTACGGTGGATATTTCATAGACATTTATTTTTACATAAACTATTTTAGTAGTATTTAAAGTATAATCTATGATTTGATACGAAGCAGAATCTGAGTTGAATAGTAACAAATGATAAAAATGAAATAGGATTTTGAAATTAACATTTTGTTTTAACTACTGTAATTGTTAAACATATTAATTAATACTATATGTATGTATAAATTAAAAAATCGTATTGTATTTATATTTTTTATTTTTATCTCATACAAACAAATTGTATAGTTTTTTTTAAAAAAAAATATAGATGAGGATTAACTATAAACAAAACATTCAGAAGTGTCATTTACCGAAGCAATAGAAAGAAATATAATTTTAAAAAGAGAATATTTACTAAATGGTTTTATTTTATTTTTTAATAACAGCTATAAATCATCGATATTACCTACACTGATCCAAGCATTTAAATATTTATGTTCATGGATTAACAGTCGGTAATTTGTGTGCATGTCATACAAATATTGTTATAGAAGTATCAACATGAATAGGACCATGTAACCAGTAATAATATTATAATCCTCATATATTAACAATGGACGAACAAAAAGGTACGAGTTATCAATCATTTTCCCCATAGTTTTGAATAAATACATGAATTCTAAATAAAAAGATAAATTTGTTATTCTAACTGCCAGTGCAATAATTGTTGGAAAATAAAGGTTCTATAATGACATATAACAAAGTTTTTAATAATTAAAATTTCATTAATTTTCACAAAATAGTAAATTTATTTTAATGTTCTAATATAGTTGGCCTAGCAGTATAATGAATTATTTTTAACCAACCATTATACATATTACTTATATTATAATTAAATTATACTATAACTATACTCTACTTATATTATAAGTTGTAATTAGATTGCGTAAATCTATACTCTGAATATTTAGCACACATTCATAAATGTTTAAAAGCAATATCAAGCAATTAATTGCAAGACATTTTATTACACCTGAGCACACGCGTCGCATTTTATTATTGTAAAAATATCAAAAACAACTCGACTGGAATTGATTTGTCGATAGGCAGAGTAGATATCATTAGGGCGAGCAAGTATTCACAGTGGAACCACAAAAGGCTCGTTGGTCCGGACAAATATAATTAAATAAATCCCAGCCAGTTGTAATTGCTTGAAACAATAGGCAGCCTGCGAGGACAGGGAATGACGGCTAACGGGCGTGGAGAAAAAATATTATAAGCATCCGGCCGTTGGTTACCGCTATGTGATCAAAAAGTGTTTCTATGTCTTCGCGGCCCGCGAATTTAGTAAAACACTCAAGTATTTTGCACTGTTTCAAATCCTTTCTACAACCCCCTTTGTCTAGATTAGTATCCAGTTCGTTAATTCTTTATTATTACCAAGGAGCGAAATCCGCCAGTCCACTCATTATAAATAGAAGGTTTCAGATACAAAGTAAAAAAAAAAGTCCGTTACTCGCCTGTTACGTTCTTTTAAATTTACGATGGCAGTCACTAACTCATAAATATAAAGAAAAAGAGGGGAAAATATGTTTTTATAAAAAAAAAGAATAATAAAAGGTTGAGACTTAATTTTCGTACTTTCTAGAAGTTACGTTCCTGACGGTTGTTAACAAACATAATTTGTTGGAAAATAATATACAAGTGTTGAAATAGATTTTTGTAGTTTAGTTATTAAAATACTTGGTATTTATACTTAGCTTGAGTAGGGATGTTAAAAGTGATTAGATATAAGCCAATGTTAACATAATGTTAGTAAATAATTTGTAAAATGTCCAATAAATACGGTTTAAATTCCGCTTGTCAATTGTTTCATTATTATTTATTATTTAATTATTTCACTATCAAAATATTTTAAACCAAAATGTTATACTAACTAAAATGCAATGCAACAGTTATAATTCTTATCGGTTTTGTCCAAAAACAACCGAATCAAATATTAGGACTTTAAAGTCAAAACCATAGTAATAGAGCAATACAAATTCCATGTGCTTATATTTGTGTTAACTAAGATTTATCGAGCTTAAATTTAAATTAATGGGTTTATATTCTACATTTCTTCCAAAATTATATTATATCTTTTTTGATTAAACTAATAATAATGTTTTTTTTTTACAAATGGATGGATTTTCACAAGATTTTAATTTATTTTTTAATACCATTTAAAAGAATATATATTATATATATTATATTTATATAATTATAAATAAATCATTTGGTTTTTTTCGAACTTCATTTCACACGTAATATTGCATTTCTATGAAAAATAATTAAGATACGAAACGGGATGAAATTCCCTTGAAACTTTCTGCTTTAAAATGATAATAAAATCGGAATTCCGTTGGAAAAAATGGACAATAAAAATGATAAATATATTTGTAGGTCCAAATGTAGTAGCCGCTGTGGACAATACTTGAATCACTAACGAAGAGAACATATTTCCATTCAAAAACAAACACTGACTACGTATTTAAGGAATTTGGAAGTAGTCTATTGTTTTTTTCTTTTTATACAAGTAGTTTATATAGATTTGTATCTCAAAGAACCAAAGAGTAATTTTTTACTAGTGTCGCTACAACGTTTAAGAAATCCATTGTGTATAATAATAATTTTGAAAATCAATCGTAAACCTTTGAAACGCCGAAGTAGAACATGCATTTTTACACTTAACTTTGATGGTCAGTTTACACCGCATTGTCGAATGAATAATAAATCTGTATATTAAATCCTCTAACAAAGAACAATCAAATATATACAAACGATAATTTGTTTTAACATATGGATATTATCGCAATAAATAGTATGGCTATTAATTTAAAATATGTAGAACAATAATTATAGTTTTAAGCTCAAAAATAATATTAGTTATCTATGTATATATATTATACGATGTAATGTTGAGTTTATTTAACAGCCATTACTTACTTTTATAAAATAAATTAGAATAAGTAAATTATATTTATTTTTCAATCAAATATTAAGAGTTTCCCATTTACATATATATATACATATACAAATGTAAAATTAAATACAGACCATCATACTTTGAATTGATATTTGAATAAAAATAAAAACTATTCCTTCAAATTAATATTATTATCATTAAGATACTAACAGTTTTCCTTTAAGGTATGATGTTTTATGCATATTAAGCTACCTTAAAAAGTAAAATTAATAATTATATATCAAAAACATGTTAAAACCCCAATAGATTGAAAAAAAAAACCAAATTATTCAGCGTCTAATTATTGTTTATCCCTATCGTTTTTGTCTTTCTCAAACATATTTTCCGTACTTAGATGTCTCAACACTAATTTTCTGTATAAAAACATTATTTTCAATAACGCGTTGACCATGACCTGTTCTGATCTTTTTAACTACTATGTGTCCTTTTGAAAAACATCCCCAAAGACTGGATTGCGATTACATTGTCAAGATGATGAAATAGAAAGAATGAGAGAGAGAGAGAGAGAAAATCGACGTCTATTGGTTGTGGGCAATAGGGTCAAAAGGATCACCAACACAAACGACTGTAGGACTAGACTGCTTGGCGCGACGTATAACAATGGTTGATTTATCGTTTATTGTAAATGTTTATAATATTATGTGTACGTGTACGAATAGGATACTATAGCGTTTGTCTTAAATACAATAAAGTAAAATAAGACACGTGATGTATCTAAACACATGTGCGACCAATGAATATTCCATATGTGTAAAACTTCATTCCATGACGAAATGGTTGGTTTCACGCATCCATTGCAGTGTATTTCGAACGCGCGTTTTATGTATAGTGGATGAAAATGAACGACTGGAGCAAAATTTATGACGAAACTAACGAGTTTCGTTTGACCGACGAAACTACGAAATTCAGAACGTGCTGGACCTTAGTCCCGACGATTGAATTGTATAAATGAAAAAAATTCGATTTCGTATTTCGGATTTCAGACACATGAAGTATGCTTAGAATAAGTAATTTTTCTTTGCCGTCTGAATCGTCAACGAGAGTGACGAGACGCTAATGAAACGTAAAAAGAAAAAAGAGGCTTAACGTCTGAATACTTGTTGTATACAAATTGGAACACAGTAGGCCGGTTTTGCTCCACGGTAAAGGATATACTCAGAATGTTATTTTTTACAATATTTTTTCTACGTTCAATAAAGATTAATTCTTTTGCAAATTTAATCAGAGCTAAAAATTAAACGAAATAAAACAAAATTGTCACAAACTTATAAAAAATAACAGTAAACGCAATCACGTGAATTCCATATATATATATATATATATATATATTTATAATATTAATTATATAACAAAACGTTTAAGATTTTCAATTATAGTTGTAAAAGTAGAGACTTGTTGATTACAGTTTTTTCTTGCATTTATGTAAATAAATTAAATTAAAATATTCTGTCTAAAAATCGTTTTAATATAAATATTTTAGACAAAATTTTTTAAAAATAGTTATAACGCTTAAACTATTTATTTATGACATATATACAGTGTGCAAATATTGCACACACAATATTTCTAAAAGTATAAATTTCATACATTTTTAAAGATCGATTATTATTATATTTTAATAATTATTTTTTATGTCAAAAATTTTACAAAAAGTAAAAATATAATTTTAATTACTGTCTAAAATGTGTTTTTCTAAGTGTATTGAAGTACTTATAGGTACTTTTCAAAAAGAAGCTGGATGATTTTTAGATTGAATATATACTTGATTTACAGATTACTGAACTTTTTGAATTTAAGATAGTCAACCAACCATCCAATCACTCCATGTTAAAAGCGATGAAAAAAATAAACAATTAAACAATATGATAAATTGAAAAAAATTTCTGAAAAAAATGAACCCCATTTTCAGTGAAAAATTGAATTTAAAAACAAAGGAAGATAATTTTAATACGTGTACATATACTTATATATTATGGTGTTCATATAATATATTCGAATCGTAATAATATTAAAAACAGAAACTCGCATCGGTATACTTTGCAATACGTGTAGGCGGTATAGTAGTAGTCTATCCTATTTCCATTTTCTACTATAGGTATCTATATGCAATTAACAATACAATAATTCGTACACTTCAATGCAGCGGCGTGCAAAGAGGTTGAATTACTAATGATGGTATTTTGTCCGAAATAATAAATGTAATATCTACGAGAATCTGTATGGAATACAATTTACAATTTATTTCAAGTGTTCGGCACCACATATTTTTCGTCCATAATCTATAGGCACATAAAATATGCATGAATATACATATGTCTTTAGCCTTAAATAACTGTATATTAATAGATTTTATACATATTTGTAAAAAAAAAAAATTATTTTCTATTTTGCCTACAGTACTTGGAAATATAATAATTCAAAACCGTTATGAATTTATAGGTATTATGCACAGTAATTATAATACGTGTGAAAATAATGTTATTCGCTGTTCCAAAATCGTTTATAATAGCAGGATAGATAAATAAATAAAAACAAAATAATTAGATGTGTTATTTTTTTCCTTCAATATCAATATTTTTATACCAATATTTTATTATGAATTATATATCTAATCTATATGGTACAGCGTAAATATGGTTTGATTTTCAAATTCAAGATTATTAGATTTTGTCGGAGATTTCTCTCTCCATCGAGTTCAACATGGAATTGTAGAAAGATCGGATGGACAAGAATATTATAGCGCAGGTGGTCCGCCGGTTTACTATAATATCTCGCCGCTTACAAAACCCCAAGTACCGGTGTATACGTATGCTCACAGCCGATAAAAATCTCTACAAAGCCACTGTTTTTTCTCTGTCTCTCTTGCACTCCATCTTTTTCTGTGCTCACTCGATCCCCAACACGACCCCATATAGCATATTTTACAGTACTGCCAAACACGGACGTTATTAATAGAGTATCCGCAGGGCTGCATTGTCCGTGAATGACAATATTCGCACTATGTGATAAATACGAGCCCATTATCCAGGCAGTGTATACAATAATAACAATAATATTCACAAGTATAATACCTATATACATTATACACGTTTATAATAAATTGTATACGCATATTTATTTATCCTTAAATTTGAATACGAGTTCCTCTCCAGAAGCAACGTGTCTCTGCAATGATCGCGTATAGATATATGTGCATAAAACAGGGGGAGAAATGCATTTTACGATTGTTATTTCTAGGAATGTACGTCAGAATGTTGAAAATAAGTCCAGACTTTATTAGTTGTAATATAATATTTGTAAGAAAACGGTCCGGACAAAAACAGAAACGATGTACAAATGAGTTATACATTTTTTTTACGATTTTTTTTGAAGAATTCGTACCTATACTTAAATTGTCATTTTTTCCATCATATTTTTGTTAAAAATAATTTCAATTTTACATAATGATTTAAGATGGACCAATTGGTTTTTTATGATGCTCATATTTCTGAGATTTTTCGAATAGATTGTTAGTTCACACCAACAGTTTTCTGCAAGAAATACAGTTTTTAGATAGTACAATTTGATTCAGATGAATTTAGATTTTTTAAATACTTTTCTTATACATAACCATAAAATTAATAATTTTGTATTAAATATCTTAATATATGGCTACATCCATTTACTTATTTCAAAAAAATAATAAGATTTAGGTAGTCATTTTTATAAAAGAAACTGAATTTAAAATACAGTCAATAAAATCAATATTATATATAAATTTGACGATTAGTTAATTTTTTTAGCAATTATTTAATAACTTTTTTTTTTAATAAATATTTTTCTTTTTTATCTTTCAGATAGTCCTGTTTCACAACAATCCACATCTAGAATCATTTTTCGAATTCAAATATTTATTCTTGTTAAAATACATTCAAATAATATAATACAAATACAACTAATATATACTATCATTCTGAATTCGACAACAATATATCTTACTAAATACCGGCTTTTTAAATCTAGGATTATTTATTTTTAAATTTCTTTATTAAAGAAATACAGAAAGATGTATATAAAACTCTGAGAATTTAAGATGTTGAGACTAAGATGAGTCAGTTTTAAGAATAACCAAAATACCACAGCCAAATAACAACACAAACTAAATGGAAATAGTTTATGTTATGTTTAATCTGTTTTACACTTGATTAGTGTAATACAAATAAATACTAACATAATTTATAAACACATTAGAAATGTATGCATGTAACAACGATCAAAAAAGACAATATAAGTTATTTGGGTTGACACTTGAAAACACGTAAAACATTTCTTAATAATGTTAAGGTTAAAAAAAACATTCCTATTTGACATAAATAACAAAACACTATAATAACATTATTTCTGTTTTGTAAAATAGTTATTAAAGAAAGAACGTAATTAAATAAATTTTTTCAAACCAATTAATCATAGAAATCTTATGTATAAATTTTGATTATATTTTAAAATTAGTAGTTGTATAAAATTATTACCTACCTACCGTAGAATATAATTTAAAATATTCCTAACAAAAACTAAAGAAATACCTTTATCAAATATTTTTTGTTTATTGATTTTAAGAAAAAATTTGTTTGTACTTGATTTTATATTTTTTATGAAAATTGACTAGCTTTATCAAAATATAAAACATTCCGAATAACATTATACTGTAACGTACTGTCATTATTAGTTTTGGTTGAAATATAATTTAACTCGATTATTCAGATATAGGTATATTGTTAAGTATATATACCACGCAACTAAGTTACTGGCACAAAAATAAAATACCAACATTTTCATCTAGACAAAGAGATCACACTAATATAATATCGTTGTTTTTCCATCGAATATAATTTCCCCAGTGTACCTTTGAACACACAGTATATTATTTAGTATTTTGTTAATAGTATTTTACACGCTTATGTGTACAAAACAAACCAGATATGTTTATGACCGGACGTAGTAGCGTGTGTGTGTGGGAGTTTAGAATTTCCATTTTATCCCAAGGAAGACACCACCACCGGGCAAATGTTGGTTGTCAAAACCGGTGAACGCCAACAATAAATAAAAATTGAAGACAAAAAAAAACCCCTCTGTGGGTAACTTGCTATAAACGTACACTAACACAAGCGTTACTATTATGTGTATGGCTTGGAATAATTACCCCATGAGGTCCAGAGGCTCTTTGATACACGGGATAAGTAGCATATAATAATATACAAACCCTATTGAAAAATAATAACAATCCGTTTCTCCCCGATTTCTCAGAAGATTTTTACAAAATAAATCGGTTATAGGAATCTACTTACACAGACGTACATACAACGCAACCAATTGTAATAGCAATATTTTATGTAGAAATTATAACGGCATTTTCCAAATCTAATATTGGCTAATAATAATGCCATCAATTAAATTAATTGCTCAATGAAATTTTAGTTAAAAAAGCGCCAGAATATATTGGATTCGTAAATAAAATATATTTATCCCGAAATATAAATCAACAAACATAATAATATACTCTATTGACTTTTATATGATTGTCTTATGTATTGAATAATTATTTTTTCTGTACAGAGTTTAATAAAATTAACTTACTTGAAATAAAAAATATTATTTAAAACAATTCATTATTACATTTTAGAACAAACGTAATTATCAATAAATCATTATTTTTTGTTATCATTGTATAAAATACTAAAATAATGAATGAAATTAAAATTAAAATTTAATTAATCCTTTTGCTATCGTTTTTTGATAGCATATAATATCAAAGTGCTCATGAATATCTTGTACAATAATTTCATTGGATTTTAAAAAGAATGTATTCAAAAAATTATTTTGTAGGTAATTAGAATAATATTATTACTGATTTCTTCAAATATCTTATATCATTCCTAACAAATTTAATCTTTGTGATTTATTTTAACATAAAACTATTTTAGAAATAGTGAAATCGCTTGATAAAAATAGGTTATGCTCACGCATAAATATCGCAGTCCCCTTCAGGGTAAAAAAACATGTTTCTTATACCTGATGTGGTAATCGAGAATAATGATCTATTATTTTTATGTATTTTTGATCAATCTATGCAACTGCTGGTAGAAAATTTAAATAATATTACTTTTAATGGTGACATATATATATATATTTTTAATAAAAAGTATAGATTTTAAACAAGAATTATGTATAAAGGTGATGAAATCGATGAGCAGAAAAATATTGCTGAAGGAAAAATATATTATTTTAAGTTATGAGACCATTTAGATAGATAATTTCAATAATTATCCTTTAAGTCAAAGAAAATAACAAATTTAATTAACTTTAATCAAAAGCAATAAAATTAATTTTTGCAGAACATTGTGTATATACTGCAAGCATATTAAATACTGAATTCTGATTTTACAGTTTAAGTTTAAGGGAAAGGCTAATTTATTCGGTTTATTATAAATAAAACTTGAAACTAGAAATTTAAAGTTTTAATATTTTATTCTTGGATACTTCTCATAAATTTTTTTATATTTAATTTTAGTACAAACAGAAAGTTTTTTCATGATATGTAAGTTTTTTATAAAAAAGTTTTTTGTAATCAACCAAAAATACTGTAAATGTACTTTTAACTATTCAAAAAATTAATAAAAAAACAAAACCTTATTAATTTTAATAATAATACAAATTTTGTTTTTTAACTTATATTTATATTGATCACGAATACAAGACTAACTTTTATGTGGGTAAAAATACTATACAATTTAGACAGTATGAATAATATGATCAAGTAAACAATGACAATATAACGAAAAAGAGGTGTAAAAAAACACCGTGATTATATTTCTTTATATATGCATGTCAAAATTTTCATATACAAAATACTCGTAGTTGTATCCATAAAAATTATAAGTTTTAAAATTAATTCCGACAGCTATAATTTTACTGTCAAGTTTACAATAAAATTAACATATTGTTATTAACTTTTCGATAAGAAAATACAAGAATAAGTTAATTCAAAAATTAGTATATAAACTTCTAAGATCTACTCAAGAGTTCAGTCAAAATGTATAAAACTATTCCGTTTAGATGTATTGATGTACTATGTATTTTTAGTACGTTTAAAAATTGTATAACTAAAATAACTGTTTCTAACGCTACACTTAACCCATCATAATAATTATGATTATTATCAAGGTATTATTATTATTATCGTTTAGAGAATAAACTCTCGTAGTAAAATTTTAAAGCTGTAAGGTTTGGAAAGGACTCGTCTCTCCATTCTAATTAAACGACCCGAAAAGTGAAGTGTAACACAAAAACATGGCTAGTTCATCTTTTATTCACAACATTTTCTTCCTTACTTCAAGTTTTCTTTTAACAAGGATCATTTGTTTTCCCGATTTCACACACTAGAAAGAGAGAACATTATAGTCATGCATAACTACATACATTTCAACTTAAAGGCCAACACATATTGTTACTATGTCTTACTTAAAAATAATGGTCTAAAAAAGTTTAGTATAAAATATTTGAACAAATAACAAGCCTAAATAATAATAATTTAAGCTTAACAAATTCTTACAATTGTATAGGTAATTCAAGCGGCCCTAAGGAAAATTATTTAATCATTGATATATTTATTTAATGGTTTACTTTATATGAATAAAAACACATCTTATTATAATATTTAAATTTTCAGCTACGAAGTAAAGTTACAAATTTAAAAGTATTTATATTAAATTATAATATTTATAATACAATGTATAAATACAAAATAATACATTGGATGAATTCCAAGTGAATGAAACCTCACAACTACTTTATGAAATTAATAGTGTACCGTGTATACTGTAAATCACTATTATAATTTCGCAACTTACCATTTAATTTGTAGTACTTCATATTACATTAAACGGATTTTAATTTAAAATTTCTTGTATACTCATTTAAATTTATAATAGTTTTATTACTTAGATTTATAATAATTTTTAATAGGTTCCTACTTGTGCAATATATTTATTTGCAAATACTTTAAAAAAACAGAAGTTAAGCTGTTAATAATTTAATAGTAATTATTTTATTATATTATGTAATACATAGTTGTTGCTATAGAAGAAAATAAATCTTAACATTAAATACAGAGTAAGAAAATAATACTTTTATGTTAGGTTATATTATATATAGTTAAAATATTTAAGCATACCTATCACGAGTAGCACGCTTATCTACCCTTTATATAAATAACTTTTATTATACCTAACAATACAAGTACATAAATCGTCAGTCATCATTTTATAAAATATTATAATTTAATTTAATATTTGTGTGGATTTTAAATCTATATTTCTTTGGTTATGATAAAAACAGTATTTATCAACTTAATAAACTAAATCAATTGTACATTCAAGTACTTAAAAATGAATTAACAATATTATTATAATACACATAAAGACTGTAATACCTATTCATGTAATGTATCGATAACCACTTTAAGTTATAAATATTATTTTTGGCCTATGTTAGTGGTTACTTGATAAACTATCAAAATCATTTAAATACTTTTTTTGGCCTGTTATTTACATGTGCATGACAGGTTTTAAAGTATAATATATTAAATATATATAAATTTTCATTTCAATTTCATAATTTCTAGTATCATACAATCGTTAGGCTGCTATAATAGAGTTCAAATAGGTTCAGAGGGAGAGAGGTACTAACGCACAAACGAAGAAAAATATTATCGTGGAATTGACACATTGAACGTATCAAAGTAAATGGAACGTACTCATAATTCGGAATCAAGTGAGTCTTTTGGTCTCTTTGACAGGTCCGTAGGTGTGAATTGTAAATTTAAAAATACCGGTTCATAAATTATAAACGTACAAAGTGCCGCACGTTTTATTCACTTTACCGTTGGTTTATGATTGGTTTTCAGGGATTAAATTTCACCATAACAGAAAATAATAAATGTAGGCTCAGGTAAAAATTGAAATATTTATGACCAACTATGTTTGGTTGAGTCACGCAAGTACAAGATATGATTTTCTATTAATTTCATCCAACAAATAATTGCCATATAATGAAAATTTCTCTAATCCGGCTGCCATTAAGTAAATATGATAAATCGCCCTGACATGCATGTTAGAACTATCTGAGTTATCACCACATGTGTCTAAACTCGTAGGAGTCATCACGAAAAATATAATTAAACTTATACACACGTATGGAATTTAGTTTCACATAGCCGTAGTAAAAATCGTGTAGTTGTTATGTATACAATTAATAAACACAAAAAGTTATATTGGTTGTCAATTAATATAAAAAATTTAAAAACGTCATAATAAAATTAAATAATGGTAACGTAAAAAATCATATTATAATAACGATGAAAGCTTTACAACTATTATATTTCACGAAAAAAAAAATTTAAATATTCATGATGTAATCATTTGTGAGGTCGTTGCTAAATCCAAAATCATATTTATCAAAAAAAATAGAATATTTAATTTATCTTATACATCTATTTTTTACTTCTGACTTTATAATATATGAATAAACAAAAATAAAAAAAGGCATAACTCATAAGTCTTAAATAATTAAGCAAATCAAATTAACAATGAGTTTAAATTCCAAACATATTCGGTATCATTCAAACATAATTTCAAATATAAAACAAACGAAACAACTAAGTGAAATATTTTACAGAATTTATTCAAAACATTTGATTATATAATACGGTATCAAATTTACCTCGTCCAATAACCAAGATTTTTGATGTCTTATAAAAACGTAGAAGATCAGATAATATATTCGGAAAAATTGGTATACATAGTACAAGTAAAAATATTTATTAGCTTATACCGACAGACATCTAGATTATATTTCTTCTTGAGGTTTAATTATTGATGACAACATCGCATGGTTACTTTTTTAAATCTCACCGGAACGAGATTCGTTAAATGACACTGATACATTTTAACACGATAAATTTATACAACATGATAAGTAATCGAGAAAAAATGTGGAGTTCAAAAAAAATATACCGCACAAGATTAAAAATAGTCATTTGTTCAACATTTGAACGAATAATAAGCGTTTCAGCGAAATATTAGTCGGATTGCATCGATAAACCTAATGAAATATTAAAACGTTTAAAAATACGTAATCGACCAACGTTTTTTAAACGAATCAGCATTATAAAATGTTTAATTTAAACGGTGTTCACCAGAAGCGCTGATGTGAAAATGGGGGGGGGAGATCGGATTAAAAGGATTAATTTCATCTGCGTTATTTCTGACAGAAAATTAAAAATAAAAATTATAAATGAAAATATAAAGCACACATTTTTATAGTAAGCAAAAAAACGCGTGTACTTAGAAAACGGTTAGAAAACGGTACACAGAAATAGAAGAATAATTTAACCGTGTGCACATGTTGTGCCCGCACACGATCGAACTGAAAAGTTATTGCCAAACGTGTTATGAGTAAATGGATGTAGTTATTAATGCGGGTGTTCAGGTGGACACCCATTTTGTTGTTAAAAAAAGGTTGGAACCTTAGTGTAGAGTAATTTCTAGAAATAATCTATTTGTAAAAAATACGTATATTGCACAGTGGCGCCCACTGGTTTTTTAATTAGTAGGGCTGAAATATTTATACACCATCCCACCACCTAATACCATCACAAATTACTTCTTAGGTACTCATATAGTCGTATGTCATATAATCAAAATCATTGATTAGCGTTTATGACCATAAAACCCAACGTTCCCATCCACCCTAAAAATTAGTGTGGCTTAAGCCACACTACATATAGTGTTCGTTCGACGTCGTTCATTCCGCGTATGTTCCTGGATCCACTCGGGTTCTTGATCTTCCCTAATTTTGCAACTGACCATAGTCAAGCTACCGGAAAAGAAATGTTCGTGGAGATTGCTCTGTCGGATATAGGGACACCTAATGTTTTCTAGATGGTTAGATCTCAAAAACTGGTTGTCAATCTCATGAAAAAAATGTTCGCGTTAAAACGAGTATTTCATGAACACCGGTGTGTTACCATACAGCGGTTACTGAAACACAATTGACAATTAAGCGTGACAATGTTGTTATCAAAAATCAAAACGAATTATTTCCGTTGTCCTGTCGATCGCGTAACAAATCACTTGACGGTGTTGTGGACGTGTAACACGACCGTGTACCAGTGCGGTGTCAGTAGCGTTGCTATCAAAGAGCAAAGTGGAGCATAGCGTATCGCGGTGCACATCAAGGGTACAGCGAATGAACCGATTTGTTTACCACGTTTATCCACGTGCTCGTTTTCGTACGCGCGTCATCCCGGACCGCCGCCAATATGAATCGTCTGCCAACAAACACGCCGCGGCCGCCACACAATTGTCACAAGAGGCGGCGACGGCGGCGGCGAAGGTACTTAACGGCGGCGGCGACCGTTCTGTAGCAGTTAACAGTTTTATTAGAGCGATTCACGCGCGTCGCTATTAATTACGTTCAAACGGGCGACGACGATATGAACAGCTCGACGAAACGATCGCGGGTGCGCGCGGCGTGTTCCGACGGAAGATCTGCTGCGGTCGCACTCGTGCACTCCGTCCCTTCTAAGATGCGTGTGTTTTTTTAAATTATTTATACCGATATATACCATGGACCAAGTGTTTCCAAACCTTTACGCTATAGTGGTCCATAAACGTTCTTTGTGTCGGGTAGACGACCCTTCAAAAAAAAAAAAAAATAAATAAATAAGTCCTAAAATACTTTAATAATGATAACATTACCGATAGTTTTATTAAAAGAAATTTTATCGTATAAATTAACACAATACTGCAAAACTGAATTCTGATGTATAACTATATTTTGATAACTAAGATATGTTATTTTTATTGTCATTAGTTTACGGACAGCAACCCATCAAAATTATTTTGCAATCCATAAGTCAGGAAATTTTGCCTTATACCACAACGAGGCGTGCGTACGTACCTACTAGTGATGGGAATAATCGAATGATGATTCGATGTTTTTCAAAAAACCGAATGATTTTGACAAACCAAATTTCAAATATTAAATAAAAATATTTTTTATATTTTCGAACCGACAGCAATGGAGGAACAATACATTGACACTACTGCTCCACTGTTCACAGAAATATTTTTCAAATCAAATTAATCGAATAACTCGAATAAATTGTACGATAAAAATGTGGTAAAATGTATAAGACTACATAATTCGATTAATAACTACTACTACTACTACTACTCTCATGTATACGACAAAAACAATGATATTAAAAATGTATTTACACATGTATGTATTACGGTGTCGGATTTAAATCTCAGGAAGTCGAAATGCAAATACCAACTAGAAACCCCCTAAAAAAAATGTTTATAAAAATAACTTTCTTTTTCGTTTTCGTGCACCACTTTCAAATATAGTTACGTTTAGATATTTCGATTTATAAATGCACTACAAAAAGTTGATGAATGAAATACAACAAATTAATGTAAACAATAGAAAACGAAAAAAGCAAAAAAAAAATTTAAAAAAAACGAAATAATGTCAATTTTAGATTTTGATTCTAGAGGCCCCGGTGCATTGTACCTCCCCCCGCACCACAGCTAAATCCGGCACTAATATGTTATAATTTATAACATTTAAACGGTCAAAAATAAACCGTTTCCCGTTTCCGCCCCAGTGCAGCCGCACGAGTCGTTGCAGATGTGCGTTGCGCCGAGCAAACTACACGTATATACGCGACACAGGCTGCTGCCGCTACATCATCGCAGTTCAGTCGGACAACGCATGAGCGTGGACCCGTCTGATGCCCAACAACGGTCGTCTGATTGTCTCAAATCCTCTGAAGGCCAAAGGTATAGCGGGAGTATATACATAGGTATATTGGTATATAACATTATAACAAAATAACAATGCTATATCGTTTCGACGTCGTTGTTACAATTATTATTATTATCATAATTATTGTTATTATTATAATCCGCCCAAGGAAGAACAATATACGTTTCCATTCTGAATATCTGTACAAGAGTATCGGTGTGACAACACCGGACACGCAAAAGTCTCCAGCACTCTCTCGAAATGTCACGTCAATGAATAAATAACTAATCTCGAGTGGAGTTCAATCTCGGATTCAAACATTTCGAATTCCCAACACGTTTTAGTTGTAACTACACAACTACACTATACGTATTTATATATATATATATACCCATAGCGTTCGTTGATAACGTAGTTGATACATGTTGACAATCTTGCAATTATTATTTTGCCGTGCAAAATTATATAAGGAATATAATTTTGTGCGCGGGCTTATCACAACGAAGTGAAATTATTATTAACAATAATTCAATCTCACAACGAAACGAGTTGCTCATTAGTCATACTCCACAACATCCACGCGCGTATACACCCCAATTTTATCTGAACAAATCTATTAAATCGAAAACCGAATTTAGTTATACTTTGTATCAACTCACTGATGGCGTAGAACAATTATTGCGTTCAGAAAATGCATCGTCAACGACATATTCGATTATGCAACGGCACGTTTAAAAGTTTGTTCAATGGGGTGGGTATACGTATTTAATATTTAATTTATACAATATATACATATGTATTATTATTATTTATATACGTGTGTAGATGCGAAAATATTATTTTTTTAATTCTTTATTTTTTTTTCAAAGTCACAATATTTATTTGTATTTGGTCTGATAAATTCCGCTAGCATAGTCTCTAACACTCCTATGTTAAATGTATCTATTGACACAACTGACAAAAAAGCACCTATCATCAATACACTGCGTATGTTTCGGTTGAGTAACTGAGCAAATTGAAATGGGAGTGGCCAGTGTAATCAGTGGTGGCACCTATTATGATAATTGGCATAACATTTCATCGCACATTGACAATAGTCGGGCTTATATACTGATCACTTTCATTAAGACACAACTGTTAATAAATAAAATCATTTTAAAAATTGATTCAATATGATCAAAAATAAAACCTTTACACACAAAATGTACAAAATATACATATTGCTATCCATACAACTATACAAATACTCATGTACAAATAAACATCGTTTTTAGTAATACAATATCAAACTATCAAAATAATATAAATAATTATAATAAATATATAAAAATAATTATCATTATTTATTATCAACTAAATTAACAAATTAAATTAATCTACTTCATATTAGTATAAAATAATAATTGCATCTAGATACAATTAACATTTTAATAAATATCATAAGAAAAATATTAAAAATCTTATGTTAGCGTACACCGATTTCAAATTAAATCTCATTGAATCTACTATAACCTCTACCTCTTCATAAGAGGACATTGTCATGTTATTTTGTCCTACTGAATTCAATAAGGGGAAAGGCGTACGGAGATTTATACAGCTTTCAGTGTCAACTCGTAGATACATACAAAACTGTCTGGTGGCGTCCGGATAAGTGCAAAAACGCACTGGGGGACAGGATCCTGTTTGCAAATTAGCAAATCCGTTTTTGCAAACACGATATTCACACAGCGGCAGTCACGACACACAATACTTGGATTTGTAAGCCTCGATATATTCGATTACTTTACTATTTGTTTGTTATGACCGTACCAAATATTTAACTTTATTTTCAACAAATATATAATATGGTGTGACAAAAATATCGATGTTTATCATATAAGAATTCGATAAGTATTTTCAATTAACTACAAATTAACAGGCAATCGTTACATTTTTGTATGTATCATAGATTCAATATAATTATTCTTTTTACTCATCGATAAAACAATCTACATTAATTAAATATTTTAAATCCCTATTTTGTAAATTATATGTAAACAGTAGTTGTCAATTCACCGTGAATGAATTCCATACACTTATTTTAGTATGACTCGTTAAAACATTTCAATTTGTATACTCTCTTCTAAATTAAATAAACAGAATGATTATCATTATCTAATTATTAGTGAATACAATGACAGATACAAATATAAGTAATATATTATAAAAATATTGAACACTTGAGTGTTAAGTTATTTGCATTGGTACAGTTCAATTATTTTAAAAAAGTAATAATATAACGTTATAACAATGTATTTTCAAATATTTAAAAGATTATATATAAAACTAATTTTACAATTTATCAGTCGTTCAACAATAAACGTACGGGTGGAAGCCATCTAAATAAGATTTATTATTTTTATTAATATCTACATAGAATTAACACTATCCAAATAGTTATTAAAAATACAATATGATGATAATAAAACATTACAATTTTAACTAAATTTAAATAAATCTACTAATTACAGTTCAAATTTGATGTAAAAAAATACTTTTAATTAAGTTATCTATAATCTTAATATAGATTTTGTGTATAGTTTTAACTTTAAAAAATATTTTAAAATATTTTTACCTAGTAATTCGTTTTTATGCTTAAAACCACGAAAAATAAACACAATATGTTTTTCGAGAAAAATTATAGAATATTTGGATAACATTTAGAACATACATACATGTATGTTTCAATAGCTCCAAGCTATAAATTACCGACCCTAATAATTATATTGTGTTAACGGTGACGGTGTAGTCAAGGTACTACTACGTACATGCGTATATATTTATACCTAACAATCTGATGAGTAAGAGAATTCCTTAATAATGATCATCCCTTTTACTTGTCTGAGACCCGCGTCATTAAATGTTTAAAAGATCATGTGTACGTAGAACCATGCGATGTTGGATTGTTGATGTTATATAAGATAAAGCTGTGTTAATAAAATAATAATATACAATACAAAAGTCTATGTTTTTAAATAAAATTGTAGAAATTAATGTAATTTAAATTATTGAAAACCTAGTTAATCGTGTTTTTCTACAAATTTAATACCAGTAATATAACTTTTTAAATCCGTCATATTTTATTAGGTTAAAAATGTTATGATTTTGTTGGATTTAATTAAATTCATAAATTTTTGAACTATTTTTTAAATTAAAAAAAAAAAAAAATCCAAGGTAATTATATTTAAACATTTTGTGTAAAGAAGTATATATTATTATACTGTTGTATTAATTAAAATGTATTATAATAATAGTATAATTTGTACATTTGCTCTTAACATAAGCTTGCCAATTTTAAACAATAACATGGAATTATGTGTTATAATAAAATGTAAAACACAAACGTAAACATTAACATAAGTGCCAAAAAAAAAAATAGCATATCAAAATAAATTTACTAGGCTGGTGTACATTTGTATGTTGATCACAAACGTAACAAATTACATTTTAAAGTACTTATTAAATATTATTAACATTACTTATCACTTTTTATAAACTACATAATAAATTAGAAAATCATCTTTTAAATTGTTAATTTCTTTTTCACACGAAAAATGTTTTTAATTTAATTTTTATCATTATTAATATTTTGACATTATAATTTCAAACGTATAGGCCAAAACCATATTGAATATAACAAACGTAAAAATAACGATTTTTCCTAAGAATATATTTCATAGATTCTATCGATAATGAACGATAGAGCGATCGATTATTAATTATTAACATTGGTCATGCCGACAATACATTTACACTAATATATGATGCATCAAGGAGTATACACATCTCGGGAGACAACTGTTACCTTGAGTAAAAATTGAAAAGTCTACGCACGTGCGGACGTCGTCGTTAATAAACGGCCCTGTTATTTCTCACCTATGCAACCGGTTCACGCTAGCCAGCGTGACCAGAATCGATTCATAAATAAAGAGATTCCAAAACGAGGAGTAGGTACATAACATTATACGAAACACCCTGGGCCAGATGAGAAGAGGATAGGTGCTTGTGCATGTGTTGTGATCGAGCACGCGCGTTTATACGAGAAAGAGGGAGAGATAGAGAGAGAATGAGAATGAGACGGGGAGGAGGAAGAGAAAAAATAACATGAAAACAGATTTTTATCTTATGTCCGTCTGCGTTTGTGATGCTGTACCATGGGGTATCGTCGGTTAACTCACGGGGGTCAATGACAAAAAGAGAGAGAGAGAGAGAGAGAAATAACAATCCATCCATTGTTAAATCTCAACGTTAGTCGATTGCACGAAACTGAACGATTACAATCGAAATATTAGGTATATATAGATCGATCTGTACAGCCGCCAATTTGATGATCAGCATAGCCTATTGGGGTCAGAAGTATTATGATCGTGATTTTAATATTATTGTAACTACTAATCTTTTTTTATACTTATGCATATCATAAAAACATTTTTTTCGGTTTTTTTTTTTCATGCCGATGACATCATAATATATGTAGGTAGACGGTAGTAGGAATTTGTATATAGTAGCTATTTTATACAACAAACAGTATGTATTATATGTATTCATGTATATGTGCGTCTACGCTCCGTAAAATATAATTAGTTGGAATTATAATGTAACATAGGAATTACTATTTTATGAAATATGAAAATTTAAGGTATTGTCAAATTAGCATAACTATGGTTATTAGATATTTTGATTTCTTTCAAAAGTTAAACCATTGTAAAACGAAAAACATAAGTATTAACAGTTTCAGAAAAACAATTCTGTAGAGTTGCTTAATGGAAAAAAAAAGAAAAAAGATCACCATTGTGCATTGTTAACCTGTAATCATCAGTTTCCATATGAGGTCTGTCGAGAATTTAATGAACATTATTATTATTGATCTGTCGACAAATTACAGTGCGACCCCTAAGTTATTTTTCAATATCAAAATAATTTCGAGAAAGGAGGTGTCAATACTTTTTGAACATGTGTTTTATTATCTTATAATTTCACCGTAGGTACATACGTCATCGAAACCTGAAATGTATTTAAATTTAACACCTTGAAGGTACTCACCACGAACAACAATGGTCATGACCATAAGCATTATGTACACATTATTACGTTGGCGTCCACAACAGTCAATACTGCCCACATAACATGATCGAAAACCGAATAGGTAAGGTAAGTAAATTCGATTTGACCGCCTTTGTGGGTTACTAATAGAACGTTATTACTGATGGTATTAAACCTCAACAACAAAATACAAACAATGCGGTAGGTATATATAGATTTGAATTCAACGTTTAAATACAAATATAATAATTTTATATTTATCGATTGAGTTACTAATGTTAGTATTGAATCAAATGTAAATCCATTATAACATTAACATATAGTAGAAGTAAAACGTTTGTTATTGTCGTGAAAGTTGATGAAACCGCGCAGTAAACTTATGATGGTTTAATCAGTGGATATAAAAGCCTCGTAAATATTTTAATTTTGATGCATCACGCTATAATGGAGTTATCAATATCTGCATCTTAAATAAAACTCTATAAAATCCTACATGTATATTAATAATCAACTCTAATTTAATCAGACCGAATCCGAGAACTATACTAAAGAATGTTAAATGTCATTTCACACGCGTAAAATCAATAAAAAAATAAAAAAACATATGAAATTATTTTATATTTCTTACACATATCCTTGTATGTTATGCGTTTCACTTCGATATACATCGGTCGAGGCAAACGCGTGTGCCACTGTGGAACCGATATAAACGCGTCTAACCCGCCATATACAGCGTACACAACGCGAACGAAAACTTAAACCTAATAACGGCTTGTTAATGGATTTTTTTTTTATATAATTTTTTCTACACACATTATCGCCCGTTTCTCCTTTTGTAGACGTACTACGTCTGAAACGTAAACTCAACTGACGATTTCGCTTATAAGCGAACAATCTACATGAGATCTACACGATAAACGGAATCGGTACTCACGTTTGCATTCGTTAGGATCGCGAACCGTAGCCCTGGCCCAGGGCCGGTCGAAGTGGAACGGTTTACAACGGTCGCAGTCTCGTCCAGCGGTATTGTGTTTGCAATCGCACACCAGAGTGCCTCCGGGACCGGATGGTACGCACTTGGAAGCGTGGCCGTTGCACTTGCACCGACCGCCCACGGACAAGTCGGAAACCGCGTAATGGTACGTGCGGCCGGTGGACGACGATGCGGTAGTGATCACAGGTACCGCGGTAGTCTTCTCGGGTTCGTGTCCTTGCAGTTCCTGGTCCGGGTTCAGCATCAGCAGGTTCGCGCTGGTCTTGTTACCGTTCAGCGGTTCTTCCGAATCCAACCCGAGTCCTATGCCTTCTCCGGCAGCAGCGGCGGCGTTAGAGGTGCTAGTAATGCTGGTGGTGGTGGTAGTGGTGGTGGTGGTGGTGGTGGTGGCGGCGGAAAGCGGGTCCGAACCGACCGGGAAGTGCAGTCGGTTGAAAATGATCTTTACGTCAGTGGCCGTGACCCAGTCCTGGAGCACGGGGCTGTTGTCAAAGTCGATGGCACTGGGACGGCCCTCGAGCGTGCTGAACGCGACCCGCGATGCCGACGACCCGGCGCCATTGAACCGGTGCGAGTCGGTGCACAGAGCCTCTTGCTCGTTGGCCTTGGTGATGATGGCTCGGTTCGGCCGGCCGTACACCTTGCGGCACTGGCCCGAGTAGAACTGGAACGGTTGCCACGTCTTGCCATAGTCCATGCTCTTGTAAATAGCTATCGAGTCGGGTTTCGCGGCCTTCGGGCAGAACTGCAAGTTGATGTACGTGAGCTCGTACTTCTTGCCCAGTGACAGCGTGAGCGTAACGTTGTCGGGCGGCGGGAGCGCGGACGTCGGGTCCACCGGTTGCGCGGACAGCGTCTCGGACCGCCAGCACGTGGTGTTGTACGGGTTGTTGGCGTCGGTCAGGTAGGCGGCCGGGTGCCGGCGCCTGGCCTGTGAGTCGTCGCACACGTGACACACGCCCTGCGACGTGGGCCCGAGCTCGCAGTACCGCTCGGGACCGCGAACGCCGCACGTGCTGGTCGCCTCCACGTGGCCGCCGTACGCGGCGTTCACAAAGTCAGGTACACACCGGCGGGCGCGGTCGCCGTCGTAGCACGGGTCCGTCGGGTCCACGTCCACGTCCAGGTCCGCGGACACCGAAACGATGGCGGCGCACAGGCCGAAAATCACGGCGACTGCGGCCATACGATCGGGACGCGTCATCGTATCGCGTTCGGAAGCTTCGTCGGCACTGTTGTTTCGTTAAACGTGTACTGTACGTCGGAACCGCGAAATTCACTACACCTCAACACGATCGGCGAAAAACACCCATTTAACCGGCTGCGGCGACAACGATCACTTTTGGCTCTCTCGCTCTCTTACGCGCGCGCGCAACACTGCTGCAGCAGGTCCACAGCACGTCTTTCGATATCGTTTTTGTATTTTTACGCGCAGTTGGCCGAACGCCAGGCGAACATCGCACTGTTTTCGCGACACCCAGTCGTCACGGACGGTAGCAACGCGTACGAGGTGCACGCGTGTATAAGCGGTCGCGAGAACCGTACGGCACTCGGTGAACACGACGCGCGCGTACTGGGACACTTGGCTACTAATATACGTTTCTGGTACCGAACGGCGGGTGTTTATCGGCAGCACGACGGCGTGTGTATGGGTTGCGCACGGACCACGACGATGATGCACGGGACCGGAGACTGACTGACTGCCGCGATCTCGGACGGCAGACACGGTGCCGCGCGTCTGGCGGCGCGCGGCCGGGGCGGAGCGGGTCTCGTGCGCTCCAATCGGGTGGAAAAAGGTCGGCGGACGACCGGAGTGGGGCCGGCCGGCCGGCCGGGAGAGGTGAAATTGGCAAACGGGCAATTTTGTTACCTATTCTTCTTCATCCTGCTCCGCTGCTACTGCTGCTGCTGCTGCTGCTGCTGCTGCTGTTTCGTCTTCTTCTTCTTCTTCCCGTTATAACTATTATTCTTCTTTTTCTTATCTATATTTCCCCCACGTCCGTGCGTGCTATAAGCGTTTTTTTTACTTAGTATTAGTTTTTTTTTCGCGCGTACGTTAATGTACAATAACTTACGGTCGTCGGGTTCGAACTGTTGTCAGGACTTCGCCTGACGGTATACCTTGTACCAGGATTATTGATGTACACAGAACGATTATTACGGTCGTACAACGCATTTTTCAGGTATTTATTGCGCACTCGTTTCTCATTTACACCTATGTAAACACACGCTCGCATCACCTGCATTTCCGACGTGGTAACGATGGTGGATGGGATGCTGGTGGTGGTAGTTCAACCCTCGTGCATAAATTATCACGTGTATGTGTGTGTGTGTGCTACTTGGATATAATATGGTTCGCGGTGGACATAGGCCATTTCCATAACAATAACGGGTAATTTTACTGAGTTTCGGACCTGCACGTACGACTCCGCGGCCAGAGGAAAACAATAAAAAACACATGCCGTGTGAACGGAGATTTCGGACACGGACGCCTATATCGGGTGCATCGTGTACATCAGGTTTTCGGTGGACGAGCATCATAAAAACGACAAGATTATATCGTATTCTGCTATCCGCATGGTGATGTATCGACGGTACACTATACGTTGACGTATCATGAGCATTACTTACATTATTCTTACTTTTATTCCACAAGTGCCGAGTTCAAACTCTTCGTGTTACGATATGTATTCCAATCTGAATATTATCCTACGTATTCGAATGGTATGGGGAAAAGAGAATAAGTGACGATTTGTGCGGCATTCGGTAGAAAAACTAAAAAAACAATAATTATAACAATGGATTCGGTCAAATTGACTGCTATGCACTGCATACAGAAACTGAAAATCTTTACTCAATAAGTAAAACTGAAATAAAAAAGCGAATACAAATCGTACAACCTATTGAGTGTAGACGATTTTTTAATGCATCATTTATCTGTACAGGTAATACTTTTTCATCGATCTTAGTGTTTTGAGTCATCAAAATTATCTCGCAACAAAATTTTTAAAAAATTCAATCATATTTATAAATATGTATCAGTGTATATCTGTACTGTTAACTATCTAGAGCATGAGTGTATATTCGTGTGTTTAATACTCTCTTTTACCTTTTTTTTTTTTTACAAACATATATAATAAATTAAATAAATCATAAATTACATTTTATCCCTATAGATTAGATTATGTTAAGATTTTATTAAACACAACTACTGTATAGATATATTCATATAGTAACCAAAAATATATTTTACTGCCTACTTCAAATTTCAGTAGCTTTGCCGTAAAATAAAAATGTTTTTATTTGAACTCAGACCAACGAGTAAATTATAATAATTTATATACTAAACTAGTTTTTAATTTGTTACTAATTTTAGTAATACAACTTCCGTGTTTTTAACTTATAAAAATATCACCAATATTATATGCCACAGTCAATAAATACATGTAACAATTTTTAAAGTAAAATCTTCAATAAAATAACAATCAAAAGATAAAATATCAGATGGTTCTTAAAATAAATGATACCATAACCCTACATTTTTAAATGTTCGGCAACTTTATTAATCGCCAAAGGTTGACAAAACCGCTATTTTCCTATTTATATATGATTTTACTGTTATTATTTAAGAATAGCATTACATACATACTAATTCACAACCAAATTTGTAATTTCAAATCAGAATGATATAGCATTTTTGCTCCCCTATCCATCTTATATTTATAATAGGCTATTCAAATATCTGTTGACAGACAGCACCCCACCCAATTTCACCCTCGGAAGTTTTGAAACTATTCATATTATATTACATAGAGATACGGAAAATTTGTAATTTATATCATATACAAAAGCAATATTTAAAATGTAGTCTAACATGAATGTAAATGAATGGATACTTTAACATATTTTATCATTTTTGGTAATATATTGAATTTTATTTTCTCAAAAATTAAATTATGTTAAAATATTTTAAAAATAACCACAATTACTTATATTAATGTTAAAATATACGTAAAACGTCTATTGCAAAAAATTATTCTTTCTAAAGCATAATAATAAGTAATAGTCATTATGTCTATTATATAGATATAAATAAAATTAAGTATCGAACTATATTTCAAAATGTAAAATTGAAAAAGCATTGTTTTGTTAGGCCTATAGTTATATTAAGCTATAAATACGTTTACGTCCAATATTATAATATGTGTTAAGACTTATTTTGATAAATTATCTAGATAATTATTTAGTTATCATTTATCTTATCTAAATAAATAGTTGTATGTTACCTAAATAATAATCTTAGATAAAAAAATGCATGTATATAGATAAAGTACCTATTTGTATTAATAATTTATCTTATTGATATTTTATACTTAAAATTTGAATTTTTACATAGGTAATCCAAGAAACAAAATACATAATACATAACAAAATAATATTATGAATTATAAACTTTTTCGATAGGAGCCCGGGGTCCAATGCTCAAATATAGAATACATTTTATAGTTAATTTATGTTGATGAATGGTGAACGGGTAAATTTATGGAAAAGTGAATATAATTATTTATTAGTAAGAATTACTGGTAAACCGCTCTATCAGACCTAACCTATTTATTCGCGTCTTATAATATTATTTTAAGCATCAAATAAAGTGTTCTTTTATTTATTGTATGTATAATATTCATGATAAAACAAGTTTCTTACCAAACAACAATTATATATCTACTAATATAAATTTAAATACATATTAAAAATGTTATAAAGATTCACAACAATCACAATTTACTGTGACATGTGTATAATATTTTTTTATTTTTTCATATTCAGTTGCGATTTTATTAACTTTAATATACCTAACGATGAATTTTTAATTCAAAACCGGTTGTATTTTACAAATATAATAGTACCCCAGGTTAAGCTTTTATTTATTTATTTGTTTATTTATTTATAAGTAATAACCATTTAATAATTTTTAACTTACTTTTTATTATTTTATTAAATATTTTTTTATTAATATCTGTACTTAATTTTTAAAATGTTTGATAATTTATACTTATTGAATATGTCTAATAATAATCTGTAAAAATTAATTTAAATATACATAGTTGGTATTTAAATAATTTTGAAGTACTAAATAGAATGATAATGTTTAAGGTGTTCTCTCAAGGGTTTAACTTCAGAATATGTAACATTTTTATCTTTAATATTTGTAAAGATAGATTTAAATATAGTTATATTTTTCCAGATAAATTGTTGTCTTATTATTTTCATCTTTATCTAGATAAAAAAAGTATTTAATTCTAACACTGAAAATAAGTATAATTTTACAAGGAAAACATTTTATGTTTTGTTATCCTAACCCTGTGAGATTAGTATTGTAGATAATTTCAACCTAAAAATAAGGAATATATCTCAAAATATTATGTTAGCTCTTCCTAATTACTTATTTGAATGGATTAATAAGGTTTGTTGATTAATGCTTACTAAATACTAACTTAAGCAGAGTTAGTCCCAAAACAAGATAATTCGTAGATAGTCAATTATCTATCTACAGTGACCCACAAATAAGTATTGTAAGAAATACATTATTCATCAGGATCGGGATCGTAATTATTTTTTTAATAGCCACTTATTAGTCGAGAAAAGTTTCTCAATTTTAAGGAGTCATTCCGAGTTGGGACTAAGCCTTTTCGTGATACTAGTATGTTTTTTATAATTTAGGTGGTATACCAGAGTCCATTTAGATTTGTACCTTTTAATTTTTCTCACTATTCTAATCACTCAATTAACGAGTAAATTAACCGAATGACCATTGTTTTATAATGTGGATATTTTTTAGTAAAGTTATTCAAGGATTTCCATTGCCTACTTAAAAATATATTTCTATACTAATTTCAAAGTAATGGTTACAATATTATTGTTACGTATTTTTAGTTTTAAAAAAGTCGTAAATGCAAAAGAACATTTTCATAAAAGTCTACATATTCTTTACTACCCCTCATTACAGAGCAGATAAAATTGTATTCGTAAATACAATTGGTTTTATTGTTTATAACAAGTATCTATGTATCCATCATATTTTTATGTATTTTCTAAACACTCAATAAATATTTCTGTTCACCACAAAATTAACGATAAAACCTTATAATTGTATGCTTTCTGATTCCATCTTTCTTCAACATCCATAATTTCTTATATCAGCCTGAGGCAATAAAACATAAATCATTTACTATTCGTCACCTATATATTACATTCACAGTTTGATTCTTCTATTAGCACTAGTTTAAACGAATTTTGACCTTAGGTGTCATTTACATGAAGACTGAAAAATGGGAACTTTCACATTTAGACACTAGATATATGTCTATATATTCATTTCACTTCCCATAGTAGATACTAAGACCTAAAATAATTTGTCTTTAAAGTAATTGTATAGTTTTCATAGAGGCACACTACTAGCTACTACTATCAAAGTACGTTGATGCCTAAATAACTTCAAATATTTTTTTATTCATGACCTTTTCCCAAAAATTTAAGATTCTGAACGGAGTGATGGAATCTATTGGTTTTACAATGATGTGTGTTTTTTTTATTTATTTATTTATTTTTTTTTTTATTTTTTTTTTTATTTTTGTGTCTGACGACACCTTTTTTGGCAGTAAAAATGCTTAGAGTTGCTTAAACAGCTACTTTTCTGAAAGGAAAGTGAATGTAGATGGTACTTTGGTAAGTCAAAAATCCAACTTTTCAATACTTTTTAAAATAATCGAAAAAAACGATAAAAAAACTACGAAAAAACGGGAAATTTTACGCAAAATCACGTTTTTACAAATTACATTTTTTTTAAATGCTCTAACTCAAAAACCAAAAATCGCAACAACTTGAAATTTTCACCAAATCTTTATATTGCCGTTTTCTATACATGGTTAAGTTTTCAAAGTATTTTGACATATTTTGACTTATTTATAGACAATTTAAATTTTCGATTTTTGTAAAATTTTTGTTTTTAAACATCTATAAAATTTAATTGGTTGAGCGAAAACTCTTGAAAATTTTATACTAGGTTTATAATAAGTTAAACTTATCGTAACTAAAAAATATCGGTGATCGGTTTACTCAAATTTTTTTTATAAGCCCTTAAAGCTCAAATTTGTATAAAATGTGTAAAAATCACGATAATTTGCAAGTTATTTTGTAGATAAAAATTCATAAAATTTTTTCTGTTCATACTTAAGGTTCAAAATTTTAACACTAGGTTATCTATAAGCTACTCTTCAAAAATCTTTAAAAAAAATTCTACCGGACTTAGAGGAAAAAATGTTAAGACTGTTTAAAATTTAAATATATACGAAATTGCATAAAATAGCGATTTATTCTCAAACGATTTTAAATATTTGTTATAATTCAAAAAGTATAAGTCGTAGATTTTTGAAATTTCTACCAGCTGTTAAGATTAGTATTTCCTTTATGTCATATTTTTTTCAAAATATTAAATTAATTTTTAAGCCACTTATAGGCATTTAAAATATTCGATTTTTTTATATTTTATTTTTATAATCGATGATAAAAAAAATTTGGCTCGTACAAAATATTTGAAAACTTAATAAAAGATTCCACAGAAGTATTTCTTAATGTCATTCAAAAATTATTAAAATCCATGGGCACAATTTTTTTTTATAAGCGTTTGAACAGCGAATATTAACATAAAATTACATGTA
The DNA here is from genome assembly GCA_034509805.1 of Sipha maydis. Lineage (NCBI taxonomy): Eukaryota > Metazoa > Arthropoda > Insecta > Hemiptera > Aphididae > Sipha > Sipha maydis. The sequence continues at coordinate 194,260 of JASXSY010002078.1, forward strand.
AAATATAATATAATGTATAATATAATATTCTTGACTGACAAATGATATCGGTTTTTTTTAAAATGCTCTAACTTAAAAACAAAAAACCGCAACAACTTGAAATTTTCACCAAAATAAATCTTCAACCATAAATCTTTATATTGACGTTCTCTATACATGGTTAAGTTTTCAAAGTATTTTGACATATTTTGACTTATTTATAGACAATTTAAATTTTTGATTTTTCTAAATTTTTCGTTTCAAAATAAAATATACTTATTACAATATTTATAAATAACATTATTTTATATTCTAGACAAACATATCATCTCCGTTCAGAATCGTTTTTCGTATACAATGATACCTATCATTGAATTCAAATTTAACAAATCTTTTATAATGACCTATCCTATGAAGAGTCGCACTTCACCCCCAAAAGTACAGCAGAGCGAGGCCCATCCGGTTCTTTTTTTTTTTTTTAATACATATTTAAAGGAAAAATATAGATCATACCTATAACGTAATGGTATAAAAACTATTATTAGGAAGTGTTTCATAGAGATGGGAATTATGACTCACTTAAGTGAATCAATTCACTCAATTCAATTCACTTAAATAAGTCAATTCATCAATTCAAAATTGATTAGTCAAATTATTTCTTACCCAGTCAAAGTTTGAACCTAAATCATAATAAATCGAATTAAATCTATTAGTTTTTAAAATAACATGTTTTTCAGCTGATTTGTAATCAATAATCAATTATCACAGTTATCACTTTATTAGTAATCATACTAAAATTAAGTTTTCAAGATTCACAAGTAGGGATGACAAAAATTTTACCAACCTCGATATATCGCAAATCTAAATATCGATATGCTGATATATCGATTCAGAAAATATTGATACATCGATATAATAATTTAGAAAAATTTTGGAGTATTTTACTCTAAATTTAGGTAGAATTATAGAAATAAACAGAAGTAATTATTCATTCTTAAAAATTTTCTTTAGTACACATTAAAATACCTATGTATAATAATTATAATATTGAATACAAATATTCATATGCATGTGTTATAAAAAGTTACCATTAACTTGGCAGTTATAAAATAATACAAATAGAGATATTATTATTTATTCAGTTCAATTTATTTTTAAATATATACATGCATACAAATATGAAATGGTACTAAAGAGCTAAATATGTCTAAAACCAATAATCTTTGGGTGTGAAACTACCAATGCCGTAATTAGGAATTGGTTTTGGAATGCGATATAAGTTTATATTAATTTGTTACAGTGGAGGGCTATGCCCCCCCACACCCTCTTTTGGTCATTAATTTTCATAGATTACAATATTCACTATTTACTGTTAACTATATACAGTAGAAGCCGCTTATTAGAAACACGGATAATTAATACAGTCGCGTTATTGAAACAAAATGTCCCGGGAGAAACCGGCCGTATATTAATTAGAACATTGAAAATAAATCGGATTATTGAAAAATCACATCGGTTATTTAAAACAATAGCACGAAGAACATGAACATAGTTTGTCTGAAAAACCAGTCGATCTCTCAGATGAAGTGTATTGGATAATGTGGACTCACAATCTCGATGTGGCAGAGATTCAAACTGAAAAAGAGATTTGAAATGTAGTAATGAATTCTCAAACAATTGAACAGGCCAATACTGATGATGAAGAAGAAAACAATGAAGAAACCTTGGCACCCTCATCAAACAAGGACATTGTAGAAGCTCTAAGTGTCCTCGGGAGAGCCGTCCTATACCATGCGGATGGATTAGTTTTCTTTAGCATTACTCAAATGAAAATATGGTCATGGAGTTGATAGGCGCAAAAAAAACAACTTCAATAGACACATATTTTAAATAATATACCTTTATAAATGTACATACATTTTTAAATTATATAATTTATATACATACATAGTTAAATATACATACATATATTTTTCGCGTATTTTTAATTTTTTTTCCTAGTACAAATCAAACCAATCGCTAATTAGAAACAATCGGTCAATTGACACATTTTACCTTGGTCTAAAAATGTTTCTAATAAGCAGCTTCTACTGTACTTACAAATGTACGTGGATATGTCATAATGAGTACATAGAAATTAGAAATGCATAAATATATGAAAGTTTTAATTATTCCAGAAAACAGTTTAACTTTCCTACCACTCTGCTAGGTTGGTATTCGTCTGAATAATATTTTTTTAAACTGTCTTCTTGGACGACTTTTCAGTTTCTTTAACTATTTTTAAAAAATAATGGAAGAAAGGCATCTGACTGTCTTTTCATTTTTAATTTAATAAAATATTTTATTAGGACTATTAAGTATCGGTTATTTAAGAGAATTACAATTTAAAGACAATAATTATAGTAATTATTTTAACTTTTATTGCTGTTATTATATAACTGATAATATACATTAGTTGGTGTTGCTCAAGGTTAGTAAAAATGTTCAAAAATTGACCTTATACCACAGAATAAATCATATTTAAAATAGTATTATGTGTTTCTATCAATGAAGACATATAATTTAGCCAATAGAATACTCTATGATTTAGTCGGTTAAAAATGATAAAAAATTAACAATAGCCGTTAATTTTAAGCTTTTGTTAGTTTTGTCTTTTAACTATGATAATGTCTATAAATCCTTATTTCTTAAAATAAAATGAAAAATCTTAAAATCATTAAAAGCCAAGTGCTTACGAGAATTAATTAATATATATTTTTCTTAAGAAAGGCTATGGGGGGGGGAATGTATCCCCATATCCTCCCCCATAATTACGCCTCTGGAAATTACAGTATCTTAATTTTGTTTTTCCTGTGTATGTTTTGGAGGTGATTTATCTTAGAGTAAAACTGATGTAAAAGATTTGATACATAATTTAGTAAAATTAAATAAACATGAAAATTCGTTTAAAAACTTACAAAATGAGGCCAATTTCAAAATATTGGGTACTATGGACATTAGAAGTCAAATTGACAGTGGTTTAGGGATTAAACGTCATAATATGCAGGTTTCTAAAAATCGAAATATTTTACATATACATAATAAATTAATAATCTTATAATTTTAATTTAATATTCTAAGTAAATAAAGAAAAAAAAAATATCTTACCATTTTTTCAAATTATCACGAGCCGCCACTGATATTAACAAACGAATATTGTCTTAATATTAAGACAATATTAATTTACTAAGAAAGTAATAATATTATAACAACAAATAATAATATATATACCTATAGTCAGGCCCGTACTGTCACCTCTTATGGGGCGGTTGCAAAAACATTTAAGGGCGCCTTAATTTTTGTCATTTAATCGTATTTTTTATAGGCTATAGATACCTATAATAGACGCCATACGAAACAATAATAATAGGCTATAGATGAAGGTCCATTAGATTACATGTTAAAAAATCAATACATATGAGGGGCGCATTATACATTGTAACTTTCATGGGGCGCGTCGTGCATCTGCCCGGTTGCCCGGTGAGCCAGTACGGGCCTGCCTATAGTACATTCCTAACTACTTACCAAATAAAATCAATTTAATCACAACCAATCGCCAATATCACCAATACCAGACTTGAAACTGAGAATAATCAAGAATTAACTCTGATATAGTGATGTTTCTGAAAGTCTGAAGTCAAATGAATTAACTGAGGACAGATGTTAATATGTTATATTATCTTCAACCGAAACGAGAAAAAAATAACGGGTTCATGAAAGTCATGGATGAAAAAATATCGATACCTGTTAATAATTATGGATATCAGAAAAAATATCAAATTAAATATAGGTAGATATGAAAATATCGATGTATTTTAAAAAAAAAATTGATTTATCGATATTTCAATATTTTTTTTGTCATCCCTATTCACAAGTAAGTCATATTGTTTCTATACACGACGGCTTACGTGAGCGGTGGTAGAAACAACAATATCACGGTTAATAGATAGTTTAGATAATACATTATTATTTCACATTATTATACATATTAAAGTATTAACCGTGCGACAGTACTACACTGAACTTATTGCTAAGATGATAATTTCCGATTTGGAATTGGTGACTTGACTGATTCAACTCATTTACACGCTTATAGTTCAATTGTTTCAATACAGTGTTGGCACTGAATTGCCAAGTCACTAATTTAGTGATTTGCATTGTTGGTACTGAATTGGCGAGTCGCTGATTTGCGATACACTAATTCAATTCATTCAGTTTACTAAAAACAGTTGATTATTGGAGTCGACTCACTCATGAACTACACATCTCTAGTGTTTCCTATACTCTTGAGATCACTGAACACCAAACAATTTATAGGTAATGTATTAAATCAATGTTATCAGTACTAATATTTGTAATATTATGTACCTTCATCTAATATAAATTCATAGGTAAGTAATCTGTAATATCGATAAGTGTGCCAACAAAATTTCGTGTCTTTAGAGGAAGTAAACCACGAAAACAAATTGGGTTTACGAACAATTGCCACTCAAGAAGCAACTGGATCTAGACAAGGCTTTATTAAATATTCATGTTCAACAAGATGTCAAAATAACCGATATAAGTGTTAATTCAAATTACAAAATATTTAAAATACAATTACAAATTAATTGTAATTCAAAATGTCATCCTAATTTACAGTGTTATAATATGTAAGTGTAATGTAATATATTAAATTGAATTGGTACTTTGTAATAAATATTTTTTTGTGTGCTAATAAAATTAATTGTCTTTATTATGATAAAAGTAAATTGATTTTATCTTGTTAGTATGTTTGCTCATGTCAATAATTTTTTTTGGATTTTTCCTGGTGATTTCTCTATTCTACAGATTGCCAATTTGTTGTTTGTCTTTTATGAAATTCCTAATTATTATACAAAATATTTAGGTAATGAACCAAATTTATAATTATACATTTATTTTGTTTTCAAAAGTTCATACGTTTTGAAAATTTTTCAAAAATTCTAACTATTTAGTGTAAAGTTGTGTTTATAAAAAAAAAAAAAATGAGTTAGATTAGTAATTAGTTAAACTAATTACAAAATAATTAGTTAATAGCAAATAGTTTATCACGCAGAACTACTAGTCAAAAGTAGGTACATTACACTGCGACAGTCGTTCGAGCGACATTTTGTCATAAGACATAAATAAACATATTATTATGTATAATAAATCACATAGACATTATTAAAATAAAATAAAAATAAATTTTTTCTTTGGTAAATAAAACCAATTTTAGATAAATACATCGTAATATTTTCATTAATTTTATACTGATCATAAATTTTAATAGAAACTTTAATCCGTTTTAAATCAGCTAAAGCCATATTTTTATTAATTCCTTTTGAAATTTAACAAATTTTCGTCATTGTTTTGACTTGGATTTCTCTTAATATTGATGTAACCACATGTGTTGGTGGATGTGCATAATGGAATTGCTCATTGTACATCTTGTGAAAACTCTCTGGGCCATTTGTTGTTCTATTGATTCAATTTATTTTTATAGACGTATACAGTTATACAATAATGATTAGAGGCCGGATTTTTTTGCTAAAAAAACATGCAAATGCATAAAAATCCGGGCCCTAAGTTAATGATTTTAAATATACTTACCTAGGTATAATTGATGGCTCTTTTGCTCATATTTCAGGGGGAAATAAACAGTCAGGTTCAATATAAGTCTTTAAAATATAATCCGAAAATATATGACCATTAGTTTCATTTGGACATGAACTCATAATTTGAATAAAACCATCTTCAACTTATTTGAATGGCAGAAATGGTAGTCCAAAAAATAATTTTAACCACTGGCCCAATTCGTCTTCATTTATATACGATGTTTGTAAAATATTGTGGTTTTGTATCTAATCAATAAAATATTTTATTAATAACAATTTTTTTATGTTTTTTTTTTTTTTTCTGAACCGAGGACCGAGCGGGAGCCGTTTATCACATTACTGCACTCTCGGTCCCCATCGTTTATTAATAAAATCAATAGTTACACGTTTCAGTTGACAATTGATATCCCAAACAGTACGCCCTAGTTGCCTAGAGGTGTCTCGTAGGTATATCGAATGGTCTTACAATAATATACAGTGTTGTTTAATGCAATTATGCTTAATGGCCTTTTCTCGACCCGGTATCCAGAATCCGCCAGCCTAGTGATCGCGTTCCTCAATGACTCTATGTCTCTCAGCTTCGCGTTCATCTTCCTCCTTAGAGGACAGGATGACGTCTACCATATTTACAAACGCGTTCCTAGCCCTCTTTAACGCTGCTTGGATGTTAGCATCCAGTTCAGGACAGGCTTCAGGACCACACTAGACATCACAGACGGCCTCAGGTTGAGGAAATCTGCCGTTGATGAACGGGCGCATGACCTCGCGATGGTTTGCCCAATGAAGATAATGGAAGATGGTGTGTTCCACTGTATCATCTGGATTCCTGCAGTACGTGCAGATGCTGTCTTCAGCCCTGTTCATCCTATGCAGATAGCTCTGGAAACATCCATGTCCTGTCAGAGCTTGAGTGAGATGGAAACTCAGTGACATAGGTGGCTTGTTGAGCCATCTGTCAACGTTTGGGAAGAGCCTGTGAGTCCATCTTCTTTTTGTCAACCGATCCAACCTATGTTGCCAGGCGCTCTTTGAGATCTTCCTTTCCTCCTTTCTGATTGTGTTAGCTGGGACCGTAGGACTGGCTTCCTCCATTCTTCTGCGAATCCTAAATCTTTCGAGCGCTAGAAGATCAGCAGGCAGACTGAGGCGAGTAGCGGAGAGACATCGGTCGACACAGTACGGTAAGCCCGAATGATGCGTAGCGCGATAGTCCTCTGAGCTCTAGCCATGACAGCTCTGTTTTTCGCTGTTTTAGTACCTTGCTCGGCCCAGACTGGAGAGGCGTATAAAAACTTGCTTTTAATGATCGAGCTGAGCAAAGCTCACTTGCTTTGTAATGGTCCACCAGCGTTAGGCATGAGTCTTCCGATGGCTCTTGCAGCATCAATCGCCGTTTTCGACATCAAAGCCACATAAGCCGTGAAAAAATACCGAGTACCCAGCTCCACTCCGAGATATCGAATGGACCTTTTTAGTGGTACATCATGCCCTTCCAGAATCAGATCTGGCTCGTTGTACTTGTTCTTCCGGGTCAGAGCAACAGCCTCAGTCTTTTAGGGAGCCAACTTGAGGCCGTTCTCGCGCATCCAACGAGCTACTGTATCCAGGACTGGGTTGATCAATGCCCCAGCTAGTTCCCCGTTTCTAGCTATGCCTATGACCGCTACATCATCAGCAAATGCCACCAGTTGCACGCCGGGTGGCATTTCCAAGTTCAGCAGACTGTCTTAGAGGATGTTCCATAGAGTCGGTCCTAAAACCGAACCCTGTGGAACTCCACAGGTTACTGATCACCTGTTCAGCCACTCGCCTACAAGCAGGTATCTCCCATTGAGGTACGATCGAATCATAAGGTTCAGAGACGAAGGGACATTCCTGCTCCGGAGGGCACTGTCGATCTTAAGCCAGGGAGCGGTGTTAAACGCGTTTCTGACATCCAGGGAGACGACAACACATATGTCGCGATGATGTGCTGCTCCTAGTGCCGCTCCGTGAGCAGCCCGGAGAACTCGTTCTATGGCGTCTTCAGTGGACCATCTTTTTCGGAAACCGTATTGATTTTCGGATCGCTGTCCGGTGTGATCGAGATGATCGTTGAGTCTGTCCAGGAAAAGCCGTTCGAGAAGTTTGCCTTACTGAAAATTACTGAAAAAAAAAATAATTCTGATAACCAAATTATGGTTACCACAACAGTGAAAAGTAGTTGGCTCAGGGACAACAGTAATTTCGGTTAAGATTACAAGTCATTATTGGTTGGCTGTTATTAGTTGTTTTTACAAGAGCAAGTGTGTTTACTACAAAACGTTATCTGGTAATGCTTGCAGAAATAATGTAACAGAAACACATACATTCCTGTTTAACTTACAGAACTCACGAAATATTTTCTATAGGCATAACAAATGTATGTTTTAAATTATTGTTGAGTGAACAATATATAACCATGAGAGCAGCAAATTATTATGTAATGATAACAAAATGGTATGTTAGACATACTATACAACCAAATTTAATTGTTTGTCCTACAAATTATATTGTAATATATACATACATTTTTGTAGTACCTAGTAAATATAGTTTTCACGGACTATTTCAACTTTTTAGCAGTCAATATTAATCAACCTTGTATTAGGAAAAGGGTACATAAATAACAATGATTGATGGATAGTTTTACATTTGTATTGTTTCATATATTGAAAACTAAAAAAAATTTAAAAACAAATATTACATTAATTTTACATATCAAATAATATCCTTATTATAGTATTATATTATTTGCGTACTTACCACGGAATATGTCGATGTATTTCACTAGATCCCAAGCTTTTAATAAGTCTACTACATCGTTGTCTGCCATAATGAACTTTGAATAGATATGACAAATAAATTATTAAACACTGAATACTGAAATAAAAAAACAAAAGAAACTATGGAATATGTGGTTTCAACAGTCGTGCAGGTAATGCGTCGTCGAATTGTCGAAAACACTCAATCGACACTGTTTCACGAATGGTAGCATGGTCGGCCCGCCGCCGACCGTTAGCGTTACAGCGTTAGACACACTGGGTTTTTCCTTTATATTTTGTTATCTGTATTCTATTTGTGTATAGCGTATTATTTAATTTTGTACCCATTACCAAAATGATAATTGTTGGCTTGTTGGCATTACAATTTAGAATTACATATACCTAATTGTCCTAATTACACAGTTACGTTAAGAATATAAAACCCTTTTTGTAATAGCAACAATCACGCTATTATAATGATTATCCAGTATCGTCTACAAAATTACTGTAGTTGCATTTCAATTTTTATGATTAGGGAATCCAAAAATATGGTTAGATTATTTGATTTGTAGTAGTTGCAAGGTACATATTTAGTATAACATAAAAATTTGTACACACAACAAGAAATCATTTAACAGAAATCAATGAATACTCTTGACAAAACGTTGGTTGAATGAATCACATAGTTTAGTTAGTATTATGATTTTAGAGTAGTATTAACCAATTAAGGATTAACAAATTTATTTTGTTGTAAACCCACACCGATTTTTTTCAGTGCGTGGAGTCGATCATACAAAGAGGTCTGTAGCTCGACGGTTCTTCGATCGGCTTGTCGGATCCCTTGTGCAGGAGGACGAGTCTTGAGGGTTTCCATCGCTTAGGAAACTCGCGTTGTCTAAGACAAACATTGAGCGTGTCAAGTAGGCTTGTTGGCTTGATTTGGGTGACTCGCTGGAGGACCTCGTTGGGTTTGCCATCGGGTGCAACAATTTTTTTATGTTACAATTTTAGATACTTACCTTACGCCACCAAGCTTAGCCTAAATGAAATCGACAACCAATTATTTTTATTTCAGGAAACACCGTTCTTGCAGCTTCATGGGCAGCAATTTCAAAATCGATATGCAATTGGTTTATGTTTAATTTTTCAGATGAATATTTTGAGCTTAATTCAATTAAATACGTCCACATTTGAATATAAGTTTCTTTGCATTTGTCAAATAACAATGTATTATATTCTAGACTAACATATCATCTCCGTTCAGAATCGTTTTTCGTATACAATGATACCTATCATTGAATTCAAATTTTACAAATCCATTGTAATGACCTATCCTATGAACGAGTCGCACTCCGCCCCCAACTGTACAGCAGTTAACCCATCCGGTTCTTTTTTTTTCTATTATTTTACTACACTCATGTGAACGGTGGTCGGTCAACTAATAACATCTACAGCGGTTATAAGTAGTGTAAACTTTCATTTCACGATGATCATTTGATATCGTTTCCAGGTTTATCGGGAAATTTACCAGCGTGACAAGTGACAACGTTGCATAAAAATAATGTACGCAATCGTGTTATAAAAATGGTTGAAAAAGGTATTGCCGATAAGCAGCGTACGCAATCGTATTCTACCCAAATTTTTGTCAAAATCTGGGAAACCATATAGGTACCTTTTTAATCATATTAATTTTAACTAAAAATTTTCAATTGAATATTTTGGTCACAGCTACACGCGATGGCAAAATCTCCAAGTTCCCAAAGCGCTCAAAATGTTAAGTACATAATATACATAAAAACAATACCTAGATAAATAAACAATAGATAACTATATATATTTATATTTATATTTAGTTAATTATCTAGATAAATCTCAACACTGTCGATAACAGGACCATTGGCTTGTATTACACTACAAAAATAAATTAAACTAAAGTGTATAATTTAATATATTTCATGAATAATAAACATTTATTGGTGGTGTCTTTATCGGGGACCAGTGCGTCATGAAGGTGCTCAGATATGTTGAATTTTTGTGGGACATTTAGTTGAGTGTGTTTCTGCATTCTGTGATAATCTGATTGATTGAAGTTAGATAGCCGCATTTTTGACATGTTTTTAATGGCTCTTTTTCCATAAGAAACGCATGTACGTAGTATGTATGACATTCTAAGGCGATTTAATAAAACTTCATCTCTTTTTGTATGGAATCTTAAGATATTTCGATATTTTATCTTTCTGTTGTTCTTTTAATTTAATTTAGTGTTCATTTTTAACCATTAATTTTGCCTTTTATGTTTAAATTGGTTGTTGATAATTTTATTTAAGTCTTTGTCTGAGTTTGTTCTCTAGTTTGTTATTGTGGGTTATTTGATTTTCTTTAGCTAGTATATCTACAAACAGAATTATACATAGACAATATAAATATCAATTTCTACAATTTACCATTACCAAATAATTGTTATATACTTATGATAAACAATAGGTAACTAGCAATTAACATGTAATGCTCGTATTGGGCTTAGCTAATTTAACTTAACCTTCATCTTCAGAATGGGTTTTTATCTATAGTATAATACAATAATTAGTAGAAATTATAGAATGAATACAAACAATAGAAATAATTAATGTGGCGGTCAACTTGCTTAATTAGCATCAAATATTAAAATGATTATGTTATACTACGCTGCATGTATTTTCCGTTTAAATTTACAAAATTGATAAATAAGTCAGTAACCCGAATAAAATAAGTTATTAATTGTATCACAGGAATTTAGTAACAATTCCAACAATAAATATTATTTATACCATTAAATTAGTTTATATTTGTAAGTTCATGTTTGTTCTTGTAACCATTAAATTACAAAAAAAATTTTTTTTATGCGTACATGTAAAATATCATAACACTTTATGTATAATTGCTCAAAACATTAGTTTATATTTAATCTCATAATTTAGGAAAAATTATATTTAATTTAGCTACATCAAACAATATGCAGGCTACTAACCCGAATACTTATGTCTTATCCAGATGTATGATGTGTGCACGCTTCTATGATTAAATATTAATAGTAAATGTAACTATTTATGTTAACACTAGTATCCGCCATTTATTATAAATATAAATTATTTATTTAGAAGGTATCCTAGAATTTAAAAAGTAACGTTATGTTTGATTTTAATCGCAAGAAAATTAATAATAAAATTAAAGCATGAATCGTAGTGGGATAGATGAGTTTGAATATATATTTCTTATATATTCAATATCTAGAGTAAGACTTGTTAATAAAATTCTTAATGTTTGCGACAAATTTAACCGATTTCGACGGTTAGTCTTGGTAGCAATGACTGCTGAGAACCCACATAAATACATCAAAGGTAAAATAAGAAGGACTCTCAATGCCTTTTTCACTTAGCATTTCGTATTCGCATTGCACTGCATAGTGTCACTTCACTCAAACACACAATATCGCAAGGCACGGTCGATTGTCGAATATTGAAACCAATCGTCATTTTATCTGTTATAATTACGTAGGAATATGCCACGTACTAATTTTTCGTTATCGACCTTTCTTAAATTTAGGGTTGTTAGATTTTGATATCCCTAAACCGGCACGTCAATATGAATGATACTTTTTTTTTTTTATGTAACGCTCACATGGAAATAAAAATAAGTATATCCTTTTGTGATTTAAATATTTATAAACTAATACAAAGGTACATTATTATTGTATATACCCATGTAGATTAGATAACCATAATATAATTGCATAGTATGCAATATTATTATTAAATAATTCAATATTAAATGTTATTTTCTTTCGGCTTCTATTAACCAATGTTAATTAAACGACTGGTCGGGACACGCCTTTAAACCGACAAATCGGGACGATTAGCAAGACTATTTATAATACACACTATTGACTACACTCGTATGTAGTTTTTTTAAAGTAGGTACATTTTATATTGTAGTCGACTATTATGTTACATTAAAATATAATAATATTTCATATATGTAAACACTTGACGCGAATTTTTCTTACAAGCCACTTTTAATCTTCGGTTAGATTTTTTTCAAAGTAATATTTTTGAATATTTTGAAAAGAGCGCTCAGGTCTCATGGAACTCGTAAATGATCTCCACGGAACACAGCTTAAGAAACATTGCGTTAGGTTTGTGATGTTCGAAAAATACAACAATCGTCATGTGCTTCACTCTAGGAATTCAATTACGAAGCTAGCCAGAGGCCGTTTAGGAGACACTGAAAAATCGATTGTCTGATCAAAAACAATACTATCTCGGCATTGTACCACCGTTATCAGTAATCCTGTATTGATGTTGAAAACGTATCGTTCGCGCAGAAAGAACGTCCTCGTCGACAAATCATTTACGCGCGTTGGATTCGCCGAGCCGCGTTCGGTGTCCAATAATCGGCCGCTCGTTTCGGAATCACGCACAATCACCCGGCGACATGTACTGCCTCCAATGGCTGATACCCGTCCTGCTCATACCAAAACCGTTGAACCCCGCGTTGCTGCAAACGCACGTCATGTTCATGGTGCTCTACTTGACCGGGTTCTTCCTGGAGCGGAAACCCTGCACCATATGCAGCATAGTATTCCTGGTGGCCGTATTCCTGATATGTTACAGCGGCTACGGCAATTGTATATTCTTCAGCAGCAACTGCGATTCCGTGCAGTGCGACAACGGTTAAATGGCCTTTGTCAACGTTTGACACCGCAAGAACCGCCACCGCGTCAATACCAAACTCAAACGGATACACCACTAGTGTTTAGGAATTTTTTATTTTCTATTTTTCATTTTTTTATGAAATCGAATACATTATAGTTGACCAAATTTTAAGTTACATCAACAACATGTATAACTCAAACATCTTGCCGCATTTCATCCATGTAGCTTGTTACAAATGAATTTTGGCACCTTTTACTATTTGGTTTATTGAAATATATACTTGTATATACAATTTTAAATGTTTTGTTATTCATTTTTTTTTTCTTTTATAGGTAGTTAGTGTACCTATAATACCTATGTTATAATATTATGAAACTAATATGGAACTATATAAAACTAATATGAATTTAATTACAATAAAATAAACTAAAAAATAACTGTTGTTATTAAGTAGCTAGTGTACCTAACTAATAACAGTTTCTTAATTTATTTTATTGGAATTAAATTCATATGTTTCATAATATTATAAGATTGACGTGTTGATTACTTCTATATAATTTTGTTTTTAACAAATTCAGATATTTATGGTTTTTCAAGAAATATAATTCACATTACCATATTTATTTAATGTTTTCAAATTCATGAAAAATATTTAAGAAATGCTTAAACTGATATAATATATAGTATAATATAATATAGTCTTAATATGATATAAAATATTTAAGAGAAATATCTAAAATAATTGGCATTTAAAACTTACATTATTTTTACTTTATTTTTACATAAATATATCTCATTGCTAGGGTCATACTAAAATACTGACCATAGCCAGATATTAAACTTGTAAAATGACAGTGTTTGGTAGTAATGTAAGGGAAAAATGTGCTACTGTAATGCCATTACTTTTATAGTAATGTGTTACCTACATAATTTCATTACAACTTTTACTGTGTAACAATAATTTAATGAAAATTATTTTTTATAAGTAATTTCTTTGATATAACGATTTATAAATCTATAATTATATACAATCTACAATTTAACAAGAACATATTGGTTCTGTATTATATTTAAAAATATGTAGATAAAAGATTATACTAATAATGCAGTTACTTTTTTTATTGAAATGTAAAATAATTTTATTTGAGTAATGTTTAATGTAATTTTATTACATTTAAGTAGGTAATGAAAATGAGTAAAGTGAATTATTATTTTTTAAAAGTAACTAAACAAAACACTGGCAAATGAATAGTACAAACTAGTAAAAATAAACCTTTTTCTTGACAAAAATATGGATATTATAGTATAATCATTGTAAAAACAGTCAACATTTTACAATTTTGTGTAAATATTTTGAATAAAAGTAGGATCAGTTGATGCTATGATTTTGATTAGGATTTTACTTTAAATTTACCATATTGACCTAATCACTGTTAGAGAAACAATACATTTTATTTTGTGTATAAGACATATTCATGAGCATATGTATGAATATGGATATTTGATGGCAGTATGACATCTGGATTATTTTTTAAAATTTGATATTGGTTTTTAGAAACTAATATCTTTATAAATATACCTCTTAAGTAAAATTTTATTTAATCAAAAAATATTGTATTTTAAATAAAAAAAAACCTGAGTTTTAACTCCATCACTATACCTTTTCTTTCTCCTACTAACTAGTCTGCTGTTCAATTACAATATTTTAAATTATTATTTTAGGTAAATAAAATATATATTTTTATGTATAAAATACTGAAATATTTTATACTTTATTATTACTTGGAGCTCAAAGTTTTGAAAAATACTAAATTATATAAATAAATGTTATAAATTAAAATTAGTGAGGTAAGTGGATTGCATTAAATTTATTATAAAGAAATTTAATTTTTCTATACCTAACATTTTTTAGTAAGAATACGATCTATTTTATTTAAACAGTGATTTACAGTATGAAATGGAATAGATTTTATTATTGTGCAAATCAAGAAGTTTATTGATTATAAAAATAATATTGTTTTGCTATTTTTTTCTACATGACTATTGGTAAGTAATAATAATGATTATGTTTAATGGAATAAGTATAGCATAATGATACAAAATATTTGATAATAATGTTTTTTATGACTTTTTAAATAATTATAAGCATGTTTTGTTTTTTACTCTAAAACATTTACATCTCTTTTATTTTTGTTCCCTTCAGACATGAAGTAATTCCAAAGGTGTAGGTAAAGATTATTTGTTGAGGAGGGGATTTGATGTATGAAAGTAATAATTATTTTTATTATTACCAATTTATTTACTAGATGAGATTTTGTCAATGACGGATGGTTTTGAATAGGTACCAAAACAGCTCTTATCTACACTATTGGGTAGTGCACTATGATAAAATTTATATTAAATCATGATAAAATGTTTTTATTTAAAAACCAAAAAAAGATAGTTCATACTTTTGATAAAAATTACTTCTTTTAAAATTTTTTAGATACATTAAATATGTGAAAATTAATTACTATGACTTGTTTTTAAGAACTTAAGTAGTTATTAAAAGTGGGACGTCATGGGCTAAAATGCCCAGTTTTATATAGATTATAAATTATAAATATAAGGCCACCTAGTTTGGCGTTTATAATAATTTTATAAAAATCCACTAGGCACTTATACATTAGGTAGTTAATAATTTATTTTGATACGAATGGTGTTCAAACATTTTGTGTTTGAATAAAATGATCCAGATATTAACTTATTTTATGTAAGTAGTACTTAGACACTTAATAGGTAGAAACAAATATATACTTAAGAAGTAAGAAACTCTAGAGTTAAGGTATAGGCACATAAACATTATATTGTGATATAATATTATTTACATTATATTCATAACATATCATAGCTCAGAAGATTTGTCACTGCATAAATTCTTCTTCTTCTTCCTTGGTTTCGGACATTCAAGACCATACCTCTAGATAAACATACTGCCACCTATCCCTATCCTCTGCTACTTCCTGCCAATGACACTCCGGTTCCACTGTTTCAGCGTCTCTCCTAACGTAATCCTCTCATCTTAGATGCGGTCTTCTAAGAGGTCTCCTCCCTACTGGGTTTTCCTCTATTACTCTTCTTATCAATGAGTCATGTTTCCTCCAGGCATGTCCTGCCCAAACTAGCCTTCTTTTTTTTATCTCTTTCAGTTTATCCGGTCGTTGAAAAAAGGGATTGCAGTTCTTCATTGTGTAATTTCCTTCATTCATTTGGTGAGAATATCAAAGTATGCTCCATAAATTTTCCTGAGTATTTTTTCTCTCAAACACTGCAATTCTTCGTTCTTCAGTCTTTCTCAGAGGCCATGTTTCTGCTCCGTACAGGACAATTGCCCCTTAACAAAGTTAAGTACATTCTAACTTTTAAATTCTTAGAGATTGCTCTTGATCTAAAAATTTTACTAAGTCCAAAGAAACATTTATTAGCTGATTGTAATCTCATTGAAATTTCTGTTTTTATGTCGTTATCTTGAGTTATAATCGACCCTAAGTATTTTGAATTGGTCCACTCTTTTAAATTTGTATTCTTCCACTTCAATGAATTCTTCTTGTAACTGATTCCCATTTCTCCGACTGACCACCATGTACTTTGTTTTTTCTTCATTAATCCTTAGTCATACTTTTTCCGCATCCTTTATAAGTGATTTCCCCATTTTTATTATCATCTTTCTACTCCTTCCCATTAGAGAGATATCATCCACATACACCAGAATATTAATTGTCGATCGACCTAACTCAACCCCTTCACATAAATTGATTTCTCTTACTATCTTCTCCAACACTAAGTTAAATAGTATAGGAGAAAGCGCATCTCCTTGTCTTAAGCCTGTCACCACTTCCACTGACTGTGACAACGTATTTGCTAGCTTTACTTTAATCTTTGTTCCATTTATACTTGCCTCTACAAGATTAACTAGTTTTTTTTGGAAACTTAAATTCCCTAAGAATATTGATTAAGCTTGCCCTGTGGATAGAGTCATAGGCTTTCTTGAAGTCCACAAATAATATATACACATCTTTATTGAACTCCCACATTTTTTGAAGGGTCTGCCTAATCACAAATAATTGGTCTATTGTTGACCTGTTTGGTCTGAAACCTCCTTGGTAATCCTCTATTATTTCTTCCGCGATTGGCTTTATTCTGTCTAATAGGCAATATGCAAGAATTTTATAGGTTACGTTTAATAATGCAATTCCCCTATAATTATTGCATATCTGGGGATCGTTATTTTTGTGAATAGGGCATACTAGCGCAGTATTCCACTCCGTCCGGGAGTCTTTCCTCCTGCCAAACAGTTTCAATAATACTATGTATTCTTGATACTGTTTCCTCATCTAATTTTCTTTAATATTTCTCCCTGAATCCCATCTTCTCCGGGAAATTTTTGGTTTTTTAACCTTAATATTTGTTGTCTTATTTCGTTGATAGAAGGGGGTAGGCAATTCGCAATCGTTGGTTTCTACTAGTGTCCATTCAAAAGTTTCTTCTGGATTTTCGCAGTTGAGCAGTAGGCCAAAATATTTCCTCCATTTTTCCAACATCTCTTCCTGTCCTGTTGTCAGTGAACCATTTTCATTTTTCAAGAACTTGTTATGTTTTTCAAGAACTTGTTATGTTTTCTGAATCCTTCTCTTATACTGTTTATTTTTTGGTACACCTGTCTCGTTCTATTCATTCTAGAATCTACTTCTGCTTCTTCCAATAATTTCCGAGTATATTTTCGTTTTTCATTTCTGAATAACCTACTTGCGCATAAATTACTATTTATTTTTTAATTTTGCGGATTTAAGATCTTCTTTAAATAATAACCATGCAAATCAACTTTTATTTTTAAAAATGAAAAAAATTAGATATGAATACCAGATTGTAAAATATATTAATTATTACATAGGTAGTTAATAGCGTACCTACACTGTACACAATTGCAATTATGTTTTTTTTATTGTTTAAAGCAGTGGTTCCTAAACTTTTCTATCGCGGCACATTATTAATAGTTATTATAAGTCACGGCACACTTTGGATAAATATTATTTACTTTTTAAATATAAGTGGTTCAGGATCGAGAAGCATAAACTTAGTATAATCAAATAATTGAGTTCCAGTTTAGGAGTTTTAGTAAGAACAAAGTATCTGATAATTACAGAAATTGCTATAAATATGTTATTACTATTATCTACAACATACCTCTGTGAACTTGAGTTCTCCGCACTAAATTAAAAATAAGAAACGTGAACGACTTTTATCAGATGAACAAGAAATACAGGTGTATAAACACACGTCGATACCTCCTACAATTGAACTATTATGCAAACAACATCAAGCATATGTTTCACACTAAAATATATAATTATATGTTAATAAATTAATATTATTTTATTTGTATCATTCAAATTAATTTTATTTCTATTTTTTTTAAAAATTTTAAAGTTAATTTTATTATACATATTTTGAAAAAAATCGTTGTATAATGTGTTTTTATAAAAAAAGTTCAAGTTGTCAAGGCACATCTTTTAAATTTCAAGGCTCACTAGTGTGCCGCGGCATACCCTTTGGGAAACACTGGTTTAAAGTATTATCACAATTATGTATAAGAATAATACTGTTTAAGATTTACAGTTTTACATCTAAAATTTAAATAAAAAGTATTCAATAATTTTTCAATCGATTTATTAATAATATTTTAACTTAACCTTGGATAAATTAAATACACTTATAGTAATAACCAATCACTATTTTGACCTCTTTTAACGCATAAATTTAATTTTGATACTTCTCTCTTCTTCAAAACAGTTTATAAAATATAGCACTTAAATTAATTTTTACTTCTTTAAAAATCTATTCGTTAATTTTATAAGTTGTCTACATAAATGTGTAAATGATCTAATCATTAATGAATTTATCGATTAATTGATAAAAATCAATTTTCTCAAGTAAATTATTGTGAAATAGTAAAATAAATATGAAATTCTAAAATCTATACAGACAATTTTTTTTTTGGAGTTTATAAATAAGATTTACTATTTTAATATTTTTTCTCAGCTTAATCAGTATTGAACAATATAGGTAACTCTAAGAACATACTCAAACTTTTAATAATTATTTGACTTGAAACTGCAAAATGTATTGGCAATTAATTTTAATAACTAATTTTTAATAGTGTCAATATAGATTTTTACCATATGTTCTTACTCAATACTTATAGTTTGTTATTTAATCGTATTATTTTATGATACTTTAGTATCGTCTACTTATTGAATACTTTATTTTGAAAACCGTTCTATAAAATACTATTGTGAACTCAAAATTAATTTCAGTGTATAATTTACCTCATAATTGATTTTAAATTTCATATTGACATACTGATATAAGTAATAAATATCATTATATTCAGTGGAAAGAAAGTAGTTCGTAAGCGCATATCCACGCGTTCACGTTCATATTTTGTGAACGACACTCGAACTTTACTCGTTTTTTTCAAATAGAACTTGAACGTGAACGACGTCGATATTTTTAATGAATTTGAACTATTTTCGGGGCGTTTAAAAATATTTACCATTTAAAATTAATTGCTAAATTATTTAGCAAATGGCAGTATAAATGTGCGATTCCTATGACGCGTCTGACGCATGCCGGTGTGATTCCTATGAAGCGTCAGTCGTGTGCGACTAGTGGAGTGCAGTAGACACATTAGAAAATTTAGTTAATTTAATTAAATTTAATTGAGTAAGTTTCATGATTAGTGACTTATTTTCATACCTCCATTTTGAAGAAATGGAAGAAGAATAACTTCTTATAGAACAGTTATTAGTATATCACAGCCTCTATTTTTCATTGGGAGTACACATTTTTTTAATCGTGGGTCAATTTACAAATAAAAAAAATTTTATTTCACTTTTAAATTCACTATAAATTTGATACGAGAAACTCAGACAAATTACTATAACAATTACAATAAAATAGATTCTGAAATGCTCTATATAATAAATATAGTATATTAATGCTCTAAATGCTCTGTAAGACCAAGACTGGTGTATCGTGCATGTTCTTCATACGAACTGGTCATTCGGTCTCAACGCTTGAATCAGTAGATTCTTTAGACAGTCGTATGGAAAAATAATATTGTACATACACACACATACAATCAGTGTAATCAAATACCCGTACATTTATATAAATACTTATAATTAAAATCACATTGTAATATTTAGGGGTACATGACATAATGTGTAATGATATGATACAGAGCTCCCCTCTACCCCACTTTCATATGATTATAATTTTTAATACAATATCAGTTAGGACTTTTAGTAAAAGTCTTTTTTTATTGATCAAATTACTCATTATAATTAAATAATTACCAACTTAATGTTTTTTTTGGCGGGATTTACCGTTTTTTGAACATAATTTCGATGATATAAATAACATGTTGAAGTTTAAGAATATAGATCATTTAAATATAGTAGCTTAAGATTTTCATTTTTAGTGTTTTGGAAATAATTTTAATTATTATGAGGAGTCAGCGTGTTTTTGTTTACTTATCATAAATAATTAATGTTATAATAACATTTTGTGAACTGGTTTTATAATGTATAGTACCTACATAATGCATACTTATTGTTATACCGTAAATTATTTTTATTTGAGTTATAAACGTTTAATAACCACTGTGTTAAAATAAGTATGTCAATATAATTAGATCGAATGTATAAATCTTCCATTAATAATTAATACGAGTATAATAAACGGTTAA